>JAOTOM010002519.1:0-106026 GCA_034440615.1 Ashinkailepas kermadecensis
AAGTTCGAAAGCCCTCACGACCGCATTCGAATCCTCACGAACGTCTACGGGACATAGGAGTGTCTACCTCCCCAGGAACGTCTACGGATGCATAGACACGTGCACAGGTTCTTACAAGCTTCTCCGGTTTCTTACGAGCATCATCTAGCTCTTATTAAGGTCGATGAACCCTTACGAATAACTACAGACCTTTACGAAAGTTCACGGACCTTTACTATCGTGTTTGGACCCCTACAAACATCCATGGACCCTTACGAACGTTTACGGCCCCTAAAAACGTCCCTATGAATATCCACAGCGCCTCAAGAACGTTAAAAAGGAGCACCATCGTTCTGAAATGGCTCTACAGGCTGCACCCCAAAGCAATAACTTAGTGATGGCTTTGGTCATGGAGAAGTATGGAACCACTTACCCCTTACCAAATGCTGAATATAAGTCCTTTCCAATTAAGGAATCCCTCCCTCTAAAACGGAAGAGAAGGCAGTAGGATATGAGGGGAGGTCCCCAGAACGCGAGAGGAGCCTCCATGAGACTGCTTATCCATGCTTCCAGAATCTGAGGCGTCGAAATCCATGATGGGGATCTCAGTAGTGACGAAATATGTCGGTGAAGGCGGATATGAATCTTTAAACTTTATTAAACTCAGGAGGCCCCTTTCAAGGGTTAACTCCTGCCTGGAAGAACTTGGTGGAACCATCTCTGGCGAAGCGCAACGCCGTCCACCTGGTCCCACAAAGTCATCACCATGGTTGGAAAAATAGGCTGCTCTTAGTTTTTTGCCACCAGAAACATTATCTTCTCCACAAAATTGTCGTCTCGTTTTTCTCATTTGGAGATTGAATGGTGCTGTTTGACAGTATAAATGCAATCATCGCCATCACCCGCTTTTGCCGGTCATTCTCAACAAGGAAATTACGATCAAGGATACTGCATGGTTCAGTTAAGATCAAGATCAAAGATCAAGGCTTTAGTGTACTATATTTTGCACCCCCAATTTAAAAGTAGTATATGATTCAGAAATTAAGCAAATATGAAAACTAGTCCTCAGCTTGATTTCAGTTATTTCTATTTGACCACCCATTTTTGAAAGATCATCCGATTCTTGTCATACTAGTTCATACGCTTCGGCTTTAGCCCCATCGTGTAGAGCATGTGAAAGCATTCCTTTGTTATGGGGGCTTATTGAGTCCTCCTTGGTTGGTCATTGGTTTTTACGACACGTCGACCGTTGAGTCATGTAGCGTCGCCAATCTCTCACGCCGATTGGTCGCGGGCGAAGGGTAGCGACAGGTGAGACTCCAACTCACAACCTTTCGATTGTGAGACGAGCATCTTACCCCTAGACCACTCGTCCCCGAGTCCTCCTTGAGATCTCTCTAACCAATGGAACATTTTTGTTAACCAAAATATTGTTCAAAAGCTCGAATCGTTAATTAACTTTGCATACAAAGAAAACTTATTTTTGTTGTACTATATCTCTGAGACTTAGTCTAACATTCGGGTCCAATTACTGCCAATCGACTCCAAATTGATAGCTCTCTCAATTGTTGGCTACAGAACGTCAATTAAGAAAATCAGATGCATATCCAGGGTAGCCGAAATTTGGGAGAAACACTTGGCCGGCACAAAGTCGTTTTTAATAGTATACCGAATGCTCCTCTACGAATAAAGAAATAATCTGGTAGGCGGCGCCAGATACACAAAATGGAGTAACCGCCTTATTTGTTTACCCTGAGTACGCCTCTACCCGCAACATCTTGTGTATCGGTCAGTGCATAAATCATACGTAAAGTTGCACGCGTTCTGAAACACCAGGGACAGTCAGGCTTGACCACTCTCTAATTCCTATGAGCCAATATTCCCTTTACTTGAACATGCCTAACACATATGCCTCCCATGCAAGGCTGACCTTGATGTAGTGTGCAAAAGGCATGTTTTATCATGCTGAAAACCACCAACTAAACTATCCAATTTTGGCCGAAGCGTCCTTAAGCTCAAATAACTAAGGAAAACCACCACAAAATCCTACATTCTTACCCTGGAACCGCCTGCGCCATTTGTGCATGTTTAATACCTCAAAATGTGCAACATATGTGTTCTGCATCAAAGATAGTGTTTATGAATCTTATTCGCCATAAGATAGTGCTTATGAACATAACGCGTAGACATCTGACTGACTTTGAAAGCTATGAAACTGTAAAAATTGGTCCCACATGCCCTCCAGAATGTCTGCCTGGAGCCGTGTGTTTTTGGCATAAGTGCAAAATAACTTTTGGAAAATTGAACAAGTTTCAGACTTATATCATCACACGCGATAAGCAGCGAGGAAAATGCCTGAAGGTTGGCTTCAGAGGCCACCTTAAATAACACTGTTAAGCATGGCATGATACAATTGATACATATACTTAGAGTATTCTCCCCATGTAGTTCTTAAAAGTAATTCTATCCAGGGGCAACTTTGGTTTTGGACGATTATCGGACTTCACTGGAATATATAGATACATGGTTCGAAAGGTCTGTACTTCGGCTTGTCTCGTCAAGCCTTCGGAGAACCAATATTATGAATACAACATAGACGATCGAGATGCAAGCTCAGTGTTAAATTATTCGTGAAATAGGGTGGAATATGCCACTTACTGAGCACTGAATAGACATCCGTTCAGGGAAGTATCGACATCGTGCTTGTTGATGTGTGCTTATGAGGTCTCCGTGATTCATTTCTAAACGTATTTCGTGTATAAGTGTCATGCTTATGTTCAACATTACGTATTGTGATACACAAGCACCTCGTAGCACAATTCCAGTTGCAGAGATCATCTATGATGTGGTCTGCTAAGCAATGCCATCTGCTGATACCATGGTTTCGCAATCGTTAACGTTAACGTTAGTATAGGCATCCCTGTATCAGGTGTCCCACAAATAAAATGAAAAACATGCACTTGTGAGTATACTATTGGCTCGAAATTGAGTTTCAAGAACTGAAACGATATTTCAATTGGCATGCTTCCATGACACATTTCGACATCCTACTATACTCGTTTCGACATCTCACACCTAATTCAAAACCAATATTTTAACACTGTGCAAGCTTGACATCACTGAAAGACACTTAAATTATTGCACGCGCTAACATCGCAAACATCTCACTTCGGATATCATTGAAGGACATTTAAATTCGGGTCGTTCACCTCACTTCGAGACTCGCATTTGAAGCGACACAATGATTTGGCTTCCGAATGTGCAAGCCCAATTGCAACCGGTAAACTAACAGTTGTGGCGAGAGTGCAGCATGCAATCCCATATCCGGCTCATGGAGAACTTCCCCACGCCTTGGTTCAGAGATGGCGAGTGCAACTAAGCACAATTGGTCCACTGGAAGTAAATGGGACTATATTGAGTGAGGATGGTGAGATGGTTGAGGAGCTGAGCAAGCAGTTTAAATCAGTGTTTACAGTGGAGGATGTGACAAATCTGCCAACCGTGAACCACAGTTCAGTGACAGGTGATCAGATACACGATATTGATTTCATTGATAGTGATGTTGTTTTCAATTATATCAGAAAAATAAAGCCAAACAAGGCAGGAGGACCTGATGGAATTTATGCTAGGGTATTGCGGGAAGCTGAAAAGGAACTGGCAATTCCACTTAGTGTAATATTTTGTAGATCAGTTTCACAAAATGAAATTCCAACAGATTGGAAAAGGGCAAATGTAGTTCCTATTTTCAAGAAAGGAGAAAGAGGGAAAGTTGAAAATTATAGGCCAGTAAGCCTCACATCCCTAATCTGCAAGGTACTCGAATCAATTATCAAGGATAGAATGGTTAGTTTTCTGGAAGGAAACAGATTGATTCAAGATACTCAACATGGGTTTAGAAAAGGGAGATCGTGTCTCACAAATCTCTTGGACTTTTTGAATTTTGCCAAAGAACAATTTGATCAGGGAAATCAGGTTGGTGTAGCATATCTTGACTTTAGTAAGGCCTTTGACAAGGTACCCCATAAACGGTTAATGATGCAGCTTCAGGTCCATGGCATTGAAGGTAGCATCCTAAAATGGATAGAGTTGTGGCTTTCAGATAGACAGCAGAGAGCAATGCTAAATGGTACAAAGTCATCATGGCAAAATGTTCTTAGTGGAGTCCCTCAGGGGTCGGTACTGGGGCCACTATTGTTCATTATATTTGTGAATAGCATTGAATGTGGCCTAAGCAGTAAGGTTTTGAAATTTGCGGATGATTTGAAGATCTTTTGGGCAATAACAGGACACAATGAGCAGGTTTTGCTGCAGAACGACTTAGACGAGCTTGTGAAGTGGTCCGAAAAATGGCAAATGAAGTTTAATTTTGATAAGTGCAAAGTCATGCATGTAGGTAGGCAGAATATGAAGGCGCCATACTTGATGGGTGGCCAAGTATTATCTGTGAATCAGCAGGAGAAGGACTTAGGTGTTATTTTGAACACAAAATTGGGGGCATCAGAACAGACCAAAGAAGCTAGGAAAAAGGCACTAAGAATGCTTGGGGAAATACAGAGGAATGTGTCATACAAAAGTGAGGAGGTCATCAGGAAGCTTTACTGTGCATATGTCAGGCCACATTTAGAATACTGTGCCCAAGCTTGGTCCCCTAGTTATGAGAAAGATTGTTGGCTTTTAGAGAGAGTACAAAAGAGGGCAACAAAAATGGTTAATGGTATAGGCAACATGGCATGAGGAAAGATTGAAGACATTGAATATGTTTTCACTTAGATATACAAGGCTGAGAGGAGATCTCATCGAGGTTTTTAAATTTGTGCATGGTCAGGAACAGGGATATCTCAGGGAAATGTTTGAATTTAACAGAAATGATGCAATTAGAGGTCATCAATTCAAAATTAAAGTTAATCACAGCAGGACAAGGTTAAGACAGTCTTTCTTCACCAACAGGGTAGGCGAACACTGGAACCAGCTGCCAGGAACCATTGTCAGTAGCAACACACTGAACATCTTTTAAAACGGCATAGACAATCATTATAAGAATAGGGGGCTTGTTTTTTCTGTATTCCAGGGAGGGCTGATATACAGATTTGGTGGGCAACTGGTTCAGTGTCCAAAAGTGCAACCAAGAAGGGCCCTTGTGGCTCATAGTTGCACTGATCTTTTATGTCTTTATGTTTTTATGTAGTTGAAGACTTGACATTGGTATCAAGTAAGCAATGCATGGAGATCCTATTCTGATAGGGTCTAGGGACTTATGCACATGTGAAATATGGGCTATACCTATGTTTGACATGTGCTGATATTGACTGAAGTATGCATGCATGAGATGGCTACCAAATAGTTCAATAGTTTGTTATCTGGTCGGGTGCATTTGATCTCATAGTATTAATTTGGTCCCAAATGGCTAACCTAAGGTAAGAAATAGTACGGAAATCTGCTCGAGACTTGTGAGAAAACCTGCACCCTACTTACCTTTCACACAGCCTTCGTGTCACACCTGATCTGGTGAGCTATACCTAGCTGATGGGCAGATCCATTAATTTTGATCGGGGAGGGACACTTGTATAGAGGGGCATCATTTCCTCCAAGAGGCGCCACTAAGTTTTTGATAGCGGGGATGCACTCGATCGTTCCGCAGGGGTGCCTTTTGTACCCAGGGGGGACACCTCTTCTATTTATATGCATTGGACTGAAACATCAAAGGGGAGGAGTGCATTGGAAAGTCCTGGAGAGATGCCTTTTCCACTCAGAGAGGCGCCGCGTCTCCATAGGGGCATATGTTCCAAATTATCCACCATGGATCTGCCAATGACCTAGTTTCAGAAAAAAATAAACATGCAGTAATAAGTATGGGATGCTAGTGCTTATCATCCTAAATCAATGCAATTATTTCATTAGTTATCTTATTTTCACCATAGTTTTTCACTCTTGCACTTGTTTTACTAGGATCATTTTCCACTTCAACACCCTGGCATCAAATAAACTTTGGAGCACTGCAATAAGGCTGTTGGGATTTTAAGATTCTGGGGTTCTGATGTAGTGCAAAATATAGCACCTGCAGAACTAGGATAGACCAGCTGACATGCCAGGGCCATAGGCTGCTGGGATATATGAAGTACAAAATGGGATAGAGGTGAGACAAAAATGGGCCTCAATTTCAGAACTTGATAAGACTACTCAAAGTTTATTTTGCAGAGGCTATGTGTCACAGCAGTTCAATGGATATGCATGCACAACAATAGTTTATGAAGATCAGGTACTTACCTCCAGTAACCAAAAAGTAGGAAACCAGAATAAATGCAAACATTTGCATTGCAGATGGTTGCTGAAGCCATGATGGTTTCTTGATTTTCAAATTCGGTATCACGAGCAGCTTGAAGGGCAATGCAAGCACTGACTCCATGCTATGAATGCAGCTTCTTTTGTTGATGACAAAAATCTTGAAAGTAAGAGCACATCTTATCAGTAAGTATGTTTGTAAGTATACAAGTACAGCAGACAGCTTGACAACTTGACAACGTGCACCACATGCACCTGGTGGTGTGAAAAAGGTGAATATACACCAGGAGAAAAAGGTGCACTGACCCTCATGAGAAGAAGTGCACCAAATGCAGTGCAAAAAAATGCATCTACCAAAATTCTTTATTTAAAAACAGCTCTTTTTCAAGAGAGTTTTGGTACTTTTATCTGAATGAAAAAGCAGTTATTTTATCAGGCAAATGTGGTACTGTATGGTAGCCATGATACAAATATGGTACCCATAAATGTGGTACAAATATGGCAGGAAGCACATAAGTTTAATCATCTGACAGCATCATCTGGTAGGAGTGATAAATATGATCATGAACCTGTGGCAAACATGGAACACAGTCTATTGAGCAGATTTTACACTGAAAGATAAAATGTACTTTCTTCCCTTACAGCTTCAGTATTATTGTGATTGAAGATATTCATGGGACAAGTTTTACAAACAGTTTACCTCTATGAAGCCAACAAAGGCATTATGTTTGACTATGTTAGGTGTTTTAGTTGGAAAAGTTGTCAAATAATTTATTTAATCATTAGACCTTTTTCTTCAAACACAGGTTTGGCCCAGTTTGTTCAGGTTGAAATAATTCCACTTTACATTTTTTCCTACATGGGATGTTAGGCTAGGTTAGGTTAGGTTGGGTTATGCTATTTTTATTTTTCCTAACATTATTTGTCTGCTATATTACCCAACTATAGGCCCCTTTCTTGTTGTTATTTTGCCTGTCAACTGAAAAGTATACATTTTCAGAGGAAATGAGTGACCAAATCATATTAACCCATTCATAAACATTACATTGGAAAAAAGAAATTATAAAAATTCAACAATTACCTCACAGCACAATGTTCACCTTTTGCCCATCTCACATGCAGCAACCTTTTGCTTGTACACCAGTGTGACCATACATTACACAATGACCTCAGGGGCCAGGCTGCAAGGTATGGCAAATGGCTTGATGAGACACACTAGCTGCAAAGAAAATATCTACTGAAATGCACAGGGAGGGCAAAAGTCTACACCAGAGATTGAATGCATGCAACAAATGCAAAAAAAAACATGAGGTAAGAAAATAAAGAGGCTAAAGACAAGCACATTTGCTACATCATCACATCCTTCATATCAAATCAATACAAAAAAAGGAAATACAAATCATAAAACCACAAACCTGTCTCACTTCCCATCCCACTATTTTGAACAGCATGCGACAATGAACTGAATTTGGGGGCAGCATTGTTTTGTGTGGTAAACAAATTTTGCAGTTATCAACTGATACAAAGGTGGTTCACACTGTTTATATTTGTGGTTTTCTTCAATTGTGATATTCTTGATGATTTTTCAAGTTGTGTATGAAGTGTGATAGGATTATCAGCCTGCCAGCACCAGGTACCCATCCCTCACTAATCTCCCCACCACTGGTGACCCACCCCAATGAGATCATGTTGAAAGTGCCATGCTGCCATAGTTTATTTAAATACCACATTTATGAAAGTCATTCTAAAGCTTTTCAGATGTGATTAAGGAAAAATTAACCACTACATGAAGTTGATTCAACACTTCTTCATCTCAAAAACACTTAGTGTCTTCCTTTCTGCCTCAGATATTGCACACAACCACATCTGGACACCAACACAGGAACACAATTATGATGGACAGGATGTGATGCCACCATTTCAGAACATATTAGTTTATACTAGGCAATTGGCTGTGATCAATATTTCCTGATGCAATTGACATCTCATGAAAACAGATGGGCACCCTACACTTATTAGCCATCAAGCTGTGAAGCATTGGGTAGCATGCTAGACAATGCTCATTATTAAAGTTATACCTAATTCATTATGGCATATGAGGAAAGATTGAAGAAATTGAATATGTTTTCACTTAGATATAGAAGGCTGAGAGGAGATCTCATCGAGGTCTTTAAATTTGTTCATGGTCAGGAACAGGATTATCTCAGGGAACTGTTTGAATTTAACAGAAATGATGCAATTAGAGGTCATCAATTCAAAATTAAAGTTAATCACAGCAGGACAAGGTTAAGACAGTCCTTCTTCACCAACAGGGTAGTAGAACACTGGAACCAGCTGCCAGAAACCATTGTCAGTAGCAACACACTGAACATCTTTAAGAACAGCATAGACAATCATTATAAGAATAGGGGGCTTGTTTTTCTGTATTCCAGGGAGAGTTGATCAACACATTTGGTGGACAACTGGTTCAGTGTACAGAGTGCAACCAAGAAGGGCCCTTGTGGCTCATAGTTGCACTGATCTTTTATGTCTTTATGTCTTTATTAGGTCAGCAATCAAAACCAGCATTGAGTCATGCTTTTAAAATATACGACATTACACCTGTCTGCAAGAGCAATGGTACCTATTTTGGTATTATTGCAGTTGAAGGTAACCACAAGACAAGTTTTACATAAATGTTATGGGTATTATTTTGATAAAAGGTGTTTTGGGAATTTTTTAAATCTTCTTTTGGAATATGATGTTCATGAACGTGATTCGGAAGATGCATTAATGTTCCATTCCATATTCACGTTCATGTTTCATGAAACATACAAGGGGATTAGGTTTGGTTAAGTCCTAGTTTAGGCTATTGTTGATAAGACAAATTTTCTACAAAAAAAATTAATGATTTGTTTGTCTTCACAAACATTTCAGGCTGACTTAGGATAGGTTTTAAAACTGACAATTTTTTTAGAAAAAGAATGAAATTTTCCAGTTCAAAAAATTGCTTTCTTGCATGGAAGGTTAGGCCAGGTTAGGCAAGATTACATTTGTTAAATATATTTTGAACATTACTTTTTATGATCAACAGCTTCTAGTAGTCTTCTATAGCCTTGGATAGGGGACTTGGGAATGAGCTGGGTAGGGACAAGGTGATATACGCCCGATATAGGTATATTGAGTAACAGCAAGGCGACAACATATATAACCATACCGGCTCCTGTAAACACCAATTGTCATATAACAAGGTACAGTACAAGGCCTATCGAGTCGGTACAGTAATCGAATAATGATACGTATCATGACGTCAAGTTGTGACGTATTTGGTATTTTAACTCTATTGGACAGATGCATGTTACTTGAATTGAATACGGAATGGTTTCCTATTTATTTTGTCTGTCATGAGGAATCCGAGCTCAGTTTTATATTCCGGTCCCAATTAGGATCATTCGGACATATGAGAGAGCTTCCAGTACAGAAGAGGATCCCGGAAGTGAGGAAATCCTTCGATGCGGGCGACGGGCATTGCAGGTTCGACCATTCATGCTTCATCCACAGTCTCCTACCATGATCCACACTGCATCATGCTGCTTCTCGTACATGTTGCGGAGGGGGACTATCTGTGACACTCAGCCCAGGGCCTCCTCCAGCGTATTAACTGTGGGGGCAGTGGCCCCCGCAGTCACTGGACCTGTTCCATTGTCTCAGCATTATCGAGGGATCGGAGTTATTTGCACAGGGACTGAGGCCCTCATACGATATATGAGGTGACTCCACGAACCAAATTAGATGTGTTCATTTTATCAATGCATTAGGCCCAGTGGCGTACCTAGGATTGTCGCTAGGGGGAGACGGATTTGGAGGGGGCCCACCTACCATCATTATATAAAAGACCCAGGATTTCGACCACTATTTTTAAAAAGGGGCCATTTTTATTTTTGTTAATAAAATAATTAGGCACCAACTTAATTGTCATGTGAAAGGGGCCTAATCTACCATAATCGTTTCTGAGTCGCCGGATGTGAACCCTAATTCCCCATCCTGTTCGAAGGTTTTCCTTTTGGTGTCCCTTGATAAGTGACCTCACACTGCTGAAATTACACCTGTGCAAACCAATTAAAAATACACAATTTTGAACTTTCAAGCATTCCAGTTCATAACGCCCGATCGCCAAGACGCCAAAAGTGTAGACCCGCCTTGCGCTTTCGGCGCATCCGCCACACTTCATGGGCAGTGATAAGGAGTGAAATTTGCTAATCCTTGTGGGACTTTTTGTCCCCGGTATATCACTTTTATCAATGGTAAATATGAAAACCAGACATTGAAAATGAAGTGGGTGAAATCCAAGGATTTTTTGGGGGCGGAGGCGCCTTTATCCTGTCAAAACTTACCGCGCCCCTGGTGTGCCCCCCCTCCCCATTTCGAAACCGTGGTTACACCCATGCTTTTTAGGGCCCGGTACATTTTTCGCCTCCCGTTGTGGTCTTAGGATTCTGCTGTTTTTATTTTGGGCTCTTGAAGCACATTTATGGGACCCAGCACGATTTTTGAGGCTCCGGTATAATTTATCTGGGTCCCGGCGCGACTTTTCGAGCCCAGGTGCGTGATTCCGGGGTGTTCCGACGGCAGTGTTCTCGGCTCGACGCATTTTTTGGCGACACCTTCAGAATTTTTTAAAGTCCGAGTCCCGGCCTGAGTTTTCTGGTCTACGGCGTCATATTTTTGTCATGCGGCGAATTTTTCACTGCGATACGTTTTTTCGGGGCCGTACGCGATTTTTGAAGGTATCTGGTGGTGTGTTTGTGGATCTGGAGCGATTTTCCTGGCTTGGACATTTATGTTTCAGAATCTTTTCTTATTTTGGAGGGTTCCGTCTTGATTTTTATCGGGTCTCGATACGATTTGTGTCACCAACTTGTGCTTATTTGGGGCCATCGATGCCAATTTGTGTCAGCACCTGGGGAAGTTCTGATGTTCCAAGCATGATGTTTTGGGACTACCGACGGGAATTTTTGGTCCCAGGCGTGACGTCCGTAAAGTTGGCACACGTATTCATATTCGTATTCAGCACACACAACCGATTGCACCCAAATTATCGTCCATGGTCAAACCGACCTCGCTGTTTACGAATCTGAACTTCGTTTTGCGTTAACTGCAACCGTTTGACCTCGACATAATAAAATGTCAAGGTCAACCAGCGGGACAGCTCTAACTTACAAATGAAGGCGAGAACATACATGCAGTCGCTATTTCCAGATAGCCCATTACAACGCGCAACTTTTAATTATAACTTTACTTCGATCCGGGTTAAATGTCAAGGTCAAAAATCACTTAGAATTACGGGGACAGCTATAGCTCATGCACGATGACATGCACACTACCAAATTGTTCCTAGCAGAAGAGGTGATCACCGTGCACAACTTTCAGTTGCATACTTCATTGGGTCACGGTCAATTACAAAGGTCAGAATGCATTAAAAACTACGAGAACGGTTAAGCCTCCTGACATATGCCACCGATGCGCACAAAAAGGTCATTGACGGACAGCACCTGGCGGTGTGCATCATTTCATCGCGCATTGCAGCAGGTCAAGGTCAATCATGAAGGTCAAAAATGTCCTAGAATGATGGGGACAGTCATAGCTCCCCAGCTAAGGAATATCTATCCTTGTAATCGTCATTGTCATGGAGCTGACCACTGTGTACAACTTTTAGTCATATTTTTTAGACCGTTCAAGGTCAAGTTGAAGGTCATAGTTCACTTGAAATGACAGGGACAGCTCTAGCTCATGATCGAGAGTATGCACACTACCAAATTGTTACTTGCAGAATAGGTTATCACCGCGCACAACTTTCAGTTGCATACTTCATTAGGTCAAGGTCAAGTACAAAGGTCAGAATGCACTAAACCTACGGGAACGGTTGTGCCTCCTGACATATGGGACCGATGCGCACAAAAAGGGTATTGACGGACAGCACCTGGCGGTGCGCATCTTTTCATCGCACATTGCGGCAGGTCAAGGTCGATCATGAAGGTCAAAATGTCCTGGAATGATGGGGACAGTCATAGCTCCCCAGCTAAGGCACATCAATCCTTGTAATCGTCATTCTCAGGAGGCTGACCATCGTGCGCAGCTTTTAGTCGTATTTTTAGACCGCTCCAGGTCAAGGTTAAGGTCACAGTGCACTTCAAATGACCGGGACAGCTCTAGCTCATAAGCGATAGTATGCACACTACCAAATTGTTACTTGCAGAATAGGTGATCACCGTGCACAACTTTCAATTGCATACTTCATTAGGTCAAGGTCCATTACAAAGGTCAGAATGCATTAAAACCTACGGGAACGCTTGTGCCTCCTGACATATGGGACCAATGCGCACAAAAATGGTATTGACCGACAGCACCTGACGATGTGCATCTTTTCATCGCACATTGTGGCAGGTCAAGGTCAATGATGAAGGTAAAAAATATCCTAAAATGATGGGGACAGTCATAGCTCCCCAGCTAAGGCACATCAATCCTTGTAATCGTCATTGTCATGGAGCTGACTACTGTGCCCAACTTTCAGTCATAATTTTAGACCGCTCAAGGTCAGTTGAAGGTCAGAGTGCACTTGAAATGACCGGGACAGGTCTAGCTCATGAGCGATAGCATGCACACTACCAAATTGTTACTTGCAGAATAGGTGATCACCGTACACAACTTTCAGTTGCATGCTTCATTAGGTCTAGGTCAATTACAAAGGTCAGAATGCATTAAAAGTTACGGGAACAGTTGCGCCTCCTGACATATGGGACCGATGCACACAAAAATGGTATTTACGGACAGCACCTGGCATTGTGCATCTTTTTGTCGCACGTTGCAGCAGGTCAAGGTCAATCATGAAGGTCAAAATTGTCCAACCGTTCCCGTAGGTTTTAATGCATTCTGACCTTTGTAATTGACCTCTACCTAATGAAGTATGCAACTGAAAGTTGTGCATGGTGATCACCTATTCTGCAAGTAACAATTTGGTAGTGTGCATACTATCGTTTATGAGCTAGAGCTGTCCCGGTCATTTGAAGTGGACTGTGACCTTTAACTTGACCTGGAGCGGTGTAAAAATATGACTAAAAGCTGCGCACAATGGTCAGCTTCCTGACAATGACGATTACAAGGATTGATGTGCCTTAGCTGGGGAGCTATAACTGTCCCCATCATTCTAGGACATTTTGATCTTCATCATTGACCTTGACCTGCCACAATGTGCGATGAAAAGATGCGCACTGCCAGGTACTGTCCGTCAATACCCTTTTTGTGCGCATCGGTCCCATATGTCAGGAGGCACAACCGTTCCCGTAGTTTTTAATGCATTCTGACCTTTATAATTGACCTTGACCTAATAAAGAATGCAACTGAAAGTTGTGTACGGTTATCACCTGTTCTGCTAGTAGCAATTTGGTAGTGTGCATGCTATCGCTCATGTGCTAGATCTGTCCCGTTCATTTCAAGCGCACTATGACCTTCACCTTGACCTCGATTGGTCTAAAGATATGACTAAAAGTTGCGCACAGTGGTCAGCTCCCTGATAATGACGATTACAAGGATTCATGTGCCTTAGCTGCGGAGCTATGACTGTCCCCATCATTCTAGATCATTTTTGGGTAAATTTACAGAACTAGGTAAAATGCGATTTTTCGGATTTTTTTTTAATATGGGGTATCTTAACGAAAAAATCATGATGCGACCACTCATTTTCTCCGCAAATGATTACTTTTCAGTTGGCAAACAAATACACGACCATAATCTTCACTCTGCAAACATAGCACATCGCGTATAATTATCCGTACCTGGTGTGTCACAGACGTGATAAAGAAGACATTCAACACTTCAGGCACTCGATTTGATACTCTTTGACATCGAAAACCTTGTGTTTCTGCCTTAATTCAACATTATCTCCGAGAATGCATATACTCGCAACACGCCACGCCAGCCACCGTCGATAAGGGTGGCGTCAACATTCCTTGCGATGCTGTATTATTTTATTTAAATATATTTGATGACGTCATGGCCGAAAAATTGGTTTCGGATAATTCTGGTTTTCCGGTTAGGTTAGGTTAGGTTAGGTTAGATTATATTATTATATAATTATATTATATAATTAAATATGAATATATAAATAATACAACAAAATAAAATAACCTAACCTAACCTAACCTAGACTAAGATAACGTAGCATAATATATAAAATATATTATATCATAATATAATCTAACCTAACCTAACCTAACCTAACCGGAAAACCAGAATTATCCGAAACAAATTTTTCGGCCATGACGTCATCAAATATATTTAAATAAAATAATACAGCATCGCAAGGAATGTTGACGCCACCATTATCGACGGTGGCTGTCGCGGCGTGTTGCGAGTATATGCATTCTCGGAGATAATGTCGAATTAAGGCAGAAACATAAGGTTTTCGATGTCAAAGAGTATCAAATCGAGTGCCTGAAGTGTTGAATGTCTTCTTTATCACGTTTGTGACACCAGGTACGGATAATTATACGCGATGTGCTGTTTGCAGAGTGAAGATTATGGTCGTGTATTTGTTTGCCAACTGAAAAGTAATCATTTGCGGAGAAAATGAGTGGTCGCATCATGATTTTTACGTTAAGATACCCCATATTAAAAAAAAAAATTCCGAAAAATCGCATTTTACCTAGTTCTGTAAATTTACCCATTTTTGACCTTGATGATAGACCTTGACCTGCCGCAATTACGATGAAAAGATGCACACCGGCAGGTGCTGTCGGTCAATACCCATTGTGTGTGCGTCGATCCCATATGTCGGGAGGCGCAACCGTTCCCGTAGGTTTTAATGCATTCTGACCTTTGTAATTGACCTTGACCTAATGAAGTATGCAACTGAAAGTTGTGCACGGTGATCACCTATTCTGCAAGTAACAATTTGGTAGTGTGCATGCTATCGCTCTTGAGCTAGAGCTGTCCCGGTCATTTCAAGTGCACTCTGACCTTCAACTTGACATTCAGCGGTCTAAAAATATGACTGAAAGTTTGGCACAGTAGTCAGTTCCATGACAATGACGATTACAAGGATTGATGTGCTTTAGCTGGGGAGCTATGACTGTCCCCATCACTCTATGACATTTTGACCTTCATGATTGACCTTGACCTGCCGCAATGTGCGATGAAATGATGCGCACCACCAGGTGCTGTCCGTCGATACCCTTTTTGTGCGCATCGGTCCCATATGTCAGGAGGCACAACCGTTCCCGTAGGTTTTAGTGCATTCTGACCTTTGTACTTGACCTTGACCTAATGAAGTATGCATCTGGAAGTTGTGCACGGTGATAACCTATTCTGCAAGTAACAATTTGGTAGTGTGCATACTATCGCTTATGAGCTAGAGCTGTCCCGGTAATTTGAAGTGCACTGTGACCTTAACCTTGACCTGGAGCGGTCTAAAAATACCACTAAAAAGCTGCGCACGATGGTCAACCTCCTGAGAATGGCGATTACAAGGATTGATGTGCCTTAGCTGGAGATCTATGACTGTCCCCATCATTCTAGGACATTTTGACCTTGATGATTGACCTTGACCTGCCGCAATGTGCGATGAAATGATGCGCACCGACAGGTGCTGTTCGACAATACCCTCTTTGTGCGCATCGGTCCCATATTTCAGGAGGCACAACCGTTCCCGTAGGTTTTAGTGCATTCTGACCTTTGTAGTTGACCTTGACCTGATGAAGTATGCAACTGAAAGTTGTGCACGGTGATCACCTATTCTGCAAGTAACAATTTGGTAGTGTGCATGCTATCGCTCATGAGCTAGAGCTGTCCCGGTCATTTCAAGTGCACTCTGACCTTCAACTTGACCTTGAGCAGTGTAAAAATATGACTAAAAGTTGGGCACAGTGGTCAGCTCCCTGACAATGACGATTGCAAGGATTGATGTGCCTTAGCTGGTGAGCTATGACTGTCCCCATCATTTTAGGATATTTTTTACCTTCACCATTGACCTTGACCTGCCACAATGTGCGATGAAAAGATGCACACCGCCAGGTGCTGTCCGTCAATACCATTTTTGTGCGCATCGGTCCCTTATGTCAGGAGGCACAACCGTTCCCGTAGGTTTTAATGCATTCTGACCTTTGTACTTGACCTTGACCTAATGAAGTATGCAACTGAAAATTGTGCACGGTGATCACCCATTCTGCAAGTAACAATTTGGTAGTGTGCATACTATCGCTCATGAGCTAGAGCTGTCCCGGTCACTTCAAGTGCACGATGACTTTCAACTTGACCTTGAGCGTTGTACAAATATGACTGAAAGTTGTGCACAGTGGTCAGCTCCATGACAATGACGATTAAAAGGATTGATGTGCCTTAGTTAGGGAGCTATGACTGTCCCCATCATTCTAGGACAATTTTGACCTTCATGATTGACCTTGACCTGCTGCAACGTGCGACGAAAAGATGCACAATGCCAGGTGCTGTCCGTAAATACAATTTGTGTGTGCATCGGTCCCGTATGTCAGGAGGCGCAACCGATCCCGTAACTTTTAATGCATCTGACCTTTGTAATTGACCTTGACCTAATGAAGAATGCAACTGAAAGTTGTGTACGGTGATCACCTCCTCTGCTAGTAGCAATTTGGTACTGTGCATACTATCGCTAATGAGCTAGATCTGTCCCGTTCATTTCAAGTGCACTATGACCTTCACCTTGACCTCGATTAGTCTAAAAATATGACTAAGGGTTGCGCACAGTGGTCAGCTTCCTGACAATGACAATTATATGGATTGATGTGTCTTAGCTGGAGATTTATGACTGTCCCCATCATTCTAGGCTAATTTTGACCTTCATGATTGACCTTGACCTGCTGCAACGTGCGACGAAAAGATGCGCAATGCCAGGTGCTGTCCGTCAATACCCCTTTTGTGCACATCGGTCCCATATGTCAGAAGGCACAGCCGTTCCCGAAGATTTTAATGCATTCTGACCTTTCTAATTGACCTTGACCTAATGAAGTATACAACTGAAAGTTGTGCACGGTGATCACCTATGCTGCAAATAACAATTTGGTAGTGTGCATGCAATCGCTCATGAGCTTGGGCTGTCCCGGTCATTTCAAGTGCACTGTGACCTTCACCTTGACCTCGATTGGTCTAAAAATATGACTAAAAGTTGCGCACAGTGGTCAGCTTCCTGACAATGACAATTATATGGATTGATGTGCCTTAGCTGGAGATCTATGACTGTCCCCATCATTCTAGAACATCTTTGACCTTGATGATTGACCTTGACCTGCCGCAATGTACGATGAAAAGATGCACACCGGCAGGTGCTGTCGGTCAATACCCATTTTGTGTGCGTCGATCCCATATGTCGGGAGGCGCAACCGTTCCCGTAGGTTTTAATGCATTCTGACCTTTGTAATTGACCTTGACCTAATGAAGTATGCAACTGAAAGTTGTGCACGGTGATCACCTATTCTGCAAGTAACAATTTGGTAGTGTGCATGCTATCGCTCATGAGCTAGAGCTGTCCCGGTCATTTCAAGTGCACTCTGACCTTCAACTTGACATTCAGCGGTCTAAAATTATGACTGAAGGTTGGGCACAGTAGTCAGTTCCATGACAATGACGATTACAAGGATTGATTTGCCTTAGCTGGGGAGCTATGACTGTCCCCATCATTTTAGGATATTTTTTTACCTTCATCATTGACCTTGACCTGCCACAATGTGGGATGAAAAGATGCACACCGCCAGGTGCTGTCCGTCAATACCATTTTTGTGCGCATCGGTCCCATATGTCAGGAGGCACAACCGTTCCCGTAGGTTTTAATGCATTCTGACCTTTGTAATTGACCTTGACCTAATGAAGTATGCAACTGAAAGTTGTGCACGGTGATCACCTATTCTGCAAGTAACAATTTGGTAGTGTGCATACTATCGCTTATGAGCTAGAGCTTTCCCGGTCATTTGAAGTGCACTGTGACCTTAGCCTTGACCTGGAGCGGTCTAAAAATGCGACTAAAAGCTGCGCACGATGGTCAGTCTCCTGAGAATGACGATTACAAGGATTGATGTGCCTTAGCTGGGGAGTTATGACTGTCCCCATCACTCTATGACATTTTGACCTTCATGATCGACCTTGACCTGCCGCAATGTGCGATGAAATGATGCGCACCACCAGGTGCTGTCCGTCGATACCCTTTTTGTGCGCATCGGTCCCATATGTCAGGAGGCACAACCGTTCCCGTAGGTTTTAGTGCATTCTGACCTTTGTACTTGACCTTGACCTAATGAAGTATGCAACTGAAAGTTGTGCACGGTGATAACCTATTCTGCAAGTAACAATTTGGTAGTGTGCATACTATCGCTTATGAGCTAGAGCTGTCCCGGTCATTTGAAGTGCACTGTGACCTTAACCTTGACCTGGAGCGGTCTAAAAATACGACTAAAAGCTGCGCACGATGGTCAACCTCCTGAGAATGTCGATTACAAGGATTGATGTGCCTTAGCTGGAGATCTATGACTGTCCCCATCATTCTGGGACATTTTGACCTTGATGATTGACCTTGACCTGCCGCAATGTGCGATGAAATGATGCGCACCGCCAGGTGCTGTCCGTTAATACCCTCTTTGTGCGCATCGGTCCCATATTTCAGGAGGCACAACCGTTCCCGTAGGTTTTAATGCATTCTGACCTTTGTACTTGACCTTGACCTAATGAAGTATGCAACTGAAAGTTGTGCACGGTGATAACCTATTCTGCAAGTAACAATTTGGTAGTGTGCATACTGACGCTCATGAGCTAGAGCTGTCCCTGTCATTTCAAGTGAACTATGACCTTCAACTTGACCTTGAGCGGTCTAAAAAATATGACTGAAAGTTGTGCACAGTGGTCAGCTCCATGACAATGACGATTACAAGGATAGATATTTCTTAGCTGGGGAGCTATAACTGTCCCCATCATTCTATGACATCTTTGACCTTTACGATTGACCTTGACCTGCCGCAATGTGCGACGAAATGATGCACACCGCCAGGTGCTGTCCGTCAATGCCCTTTTTGTGCGCATCGGTCGCATATATCAGGAGGCTTAACCGTTCCCGTAGTTTTTAATGCATTCTGACCTTCTGTAATTGACCGTGACCCAATGAAGTATGCAACTGAAAGTTGTACACGGTGATCACCTCTTCTGCTAGTAACAATTTGGTAGTGTGCATGTCATCGTGCATGAGCTATAGCTGTCCCCGTCATTCTAAGTGATTTTTGACCTTGACATTTGACCCGGATCGAAGTAAAGTTATGATTAAAAGTTGCGCGTTGTAATGGGCTATCTGAAAATAGCGACTGCATGTATGTTCTCGCCTTCATTTGTAAGTTAGAGCTGTCCCGCTGGTTGACCTTGACATTTTATTATGTCGAGGTCAAACGGTTGCAGTTAACGCAAAACGAAGTTCAGATTCGTAAACAGCGAGGTCGGTTTGACCATGGACGATAATTTGGGTGCAATCGGTTGTGTGTGCTGAATACGAATATGAATACGTGTGCCAACTTTACGGACGTCCAGGCGTGATATTTTGGAGACTCGGCGCGAGTTCGTTGGGCGCGTTGTACCTAGCTGGGCCCCAGCGCGATTGTCGTGGGCCCAGATCCTCCCATCACGTGCTCGGTTTGGTTGGGTTTGGTCGGCTTAGTCATGCCCAAATCCAGAAAATCATAGATGCTTCCATGCCAGTTTGTCACCCAAGGCTCTTCTTAGCAGTAGCCGGAACGGTTAGGCGTATGAATTGAAGCTCAGCTTCCCAGCCATGACTGTAGCAGCCCCTCCCTGGCATACAATTATGCTGACACACCTGCCATAAACCAGCAGGCCAGCATTTGTGTCATACGACAGCTTAGGTTGGAAACCTGGCGGGTTACAATAGCTCTCCCTTTCTGGTGGTATTGAAATGCACCGGGAAGCATCATTACCGGACGTGACGACAGGTGGTATGAAAACTACATCCCGTCACGCACAGAAGCCATTACCTGCTGCAGTACCCAACCAGTCTGGCCGGGCCAGGTAGCATGCACAGATCACATCGTAATTCGTAACACAGCCCCTGCACATGAAACCGCACCATTTGACCAGCCCCGCAGGTGGGCGGAGCCGGGCGGGGCATCGAGCGCGGAGCGGGCAGGCCCGCACTCAGGCGAACACGACCCAAGTGGAGCGGGCGAAGCAAAAAAAAATCATGTGTTACGGAATTACACACCTACAAGAGCGTAAGGCATGAATACATTATCTTATCACGCCAAAGTGCCATGCGCTCTGTGGTAGCAAATGTCATTATGGTATCTCTTGTAGTTTTCCAGATACAAGACGGTTTGACGTCGCCCAGTATGTTGTGCTATTACTTCTGATGTGCACTGTATCTGAGAGATTCGAATATATATATCAAAGGCATGAAAAAAGCATATGAAAGGCCGGACAGCATGCCATTTATTAAGTGTTATTTTTGTCTTATGCCAAGTGCAAAAACTGGTGGGATAAATCTGGACAGTTTTGAGAAATACGGCGGGGGGGGGATCTTGCCTTGGCCACCGCTTAGGCCACGCTGAATTTGAAAATGATTATCCACCCATGGCCATTCATGTCGTCCTGTCAACCTGAAGTAGTTTCGCAACTTCGCGGCTGGAAATTGTGTGATATAATTATGCATTGTTCGCAGAGTGAGAAGTAAAGAGCGTATCGATTCGTGGACAATAATATATATATATATATATATATATATATATATATATATATATATATATATATATATATATATATATATATATATATATATGTAAACTTTCAATCCATTTGTAAGTGATCAATGCAAATAGCGTATGGAGTATATATATTAAGTACATGAATAAAGTATGGAAACGCTTAGGTAGACAATGACAAACAGTAGTTTTCAGGATGTGTACGGAGTGACATGCAAAGTGACATCAATCGCATGACAGTTATTTCCATTTATGGCAACATTCCAGTTGACCAAGTTTGGTTCCATTAACCTGTCATGAACTTGATCTGACTTGGCCTCGGTGACCTAACATGACCTTGAAACTATATAGCATAACAATATGCATCAAACAAGTCGTTAGTGTTGCCAAGAATACTTCCCTTTTGCCAATATACGGGAAGCGCATCAGCGCCGATTTTTGGGGTCTGGCGCTACGAAATGTTTTGACTTGAACGGCCTCTAACTCGAGAAAAAAAAAATCGGTAGATTTCCGTTTTCGTGCTTTAAACGTCGCGCCGGTCATTTCTAAGCAGGTACGCAAAAATGGCGTATATCGACCGGTAAAATCTGGAGTTATGTACGAAAAACCGGAGGGGTGGGCGGATTTCCCCCCCCCCCCTCCAGTGCGCGTGTTAAGTTAATGTTGCTTATTTATGTTGCATTGGAGAACAATTCCAAGAATTCGAAAATTACCCTTAAAGCCCAAATGTACTGTTAAATCCTATCTAGCAACTTCTTTTTCTACATTTATTTGAGAAATCACATTCAAGTTCCAGGAAATTCAGCATCAGTATGACTTGGGCAAACCAACACAAGTAGGTTTCAGGTCACCTAACATCAGTAGGTTATGCTAGTTTAGTTGAGTTTTTGTTGTATTTATACATTATAATTCCTTGAATATTATCTCACCCAAACTCCATTTCTTGACACTTGGTATATTTTAGTCCGGGGAGGGAAACAACATGTAGCTGCATTATTGGGGATGTTTATTGTATATTTAAATTATTTTGATATTCCTGTCTTGGGGAAATGATTATTTTTTTTTGCAGAACAACAAAACTAACTTGAATTGCTTACATCTTAAAGTTTTGACTTCCAAAAGAAATGAATATCAAGTTCATTCAAATAGCATGAGAAAACAAAAAAAAACTTTTTGATCTAAAATTTGTATACTGTTTTCTGATGCATATGACCATTTTACTCCCTATGTACTATTCACAACGAAGTACATTTAGAGTCTTGTTCCAAATAAAGAAAAAATGTAATATAACCTAACCTAACCTAGCCTAACCTTTCATGTAGAAAACAATTTTTTTGCTTTTAATCGAAAAATTTCGATTAATTTTATTATCTAAAAAAAAATCATTAAAAAAAAACTGGACCTGACCTAACCCTATCGCATTTTAACCTACACTGGCTTGAGCTGTTTTTGAATACTTTTTTGTTTAGTTTTATTTATTAAAAAAACATTTTGGGAAGGTTTTCCGACTAAAAGCAAAAGTCTAACCTAACCTAACTGGTTTTATTAAACTTTAAGGTAACCACAAGACAGGTTTTGCACATTTTACCTCCCTGAAGCCTACAAAGGAGTTCCGTTAAGCTGGGTTAGGTTAGGCTTTTGTTGGTAAGCTAAACAAATTTTCACAAAAAAGGAAACAAGCAGTTGAATTTGTTTTCTTTAAAAAAAACAGTTCAGGGTGGCTTAGG
Organism: Ashinkailepas kermadecensis; assembly: GCA_034440615.1. Taxonomy (NCBI): domain Eukaryota; kingdom Metazoa; phylum Arthropoda; class Thecostraca; family Neolepadidae; genus Ashinkailepas; species Ashinkailepas kermadecensis. The sequence continues at coordinate 22,739 of JAOTOM010002519.1, forward strand.
TTAGGTTAGGTTAGGTTGTTTAATTATGTTTTTTAATGAAAAAAAATTGTTTGGGAATTTGTCATTTTTAAACAGATAATTTCATTTCTTGTATGAAAGGTTAGGCTAGGTTAGGTAAGGTTATGCAACATCTTTGTTCTTTATTTTGAACATTACTTCTTATGATATACATATTACCCAACTCCAAGCCCCTTTTTGGTGTTATTTTTCATCCAAACTGAAAAGTATGCATTTGCAGAGGAAATGAGTGGTCACATCATCTTCAGCGCATTCATAAACATTGCATTGGCTAGAGAAATTCCAAGAAATCAGAAATTAACTTAAACTGCAAATTCACCAAGCATAATCAAACCCTTTGTTTGCTTCATGAGGTAACATATGTGTAAAACTGGTTTTGCAGACACCTCAAACTGCAACAACGCATATAATTCAAACCATTTGGATCACCAGCCGCTATGATATTCTAGCCGGAATTAGAACAAACTTGAAGCTGCCCATTGTAATTGCCTCCTGCCATTGCCAATCTTTCTCAGTATAGATTGTGTCGAAAGTATAAAAATTCCACCTTCAAGTTGCCCTTCACTTAAAATGGCATGGAACACAACATGCAATTCATATTAGAATCAAATATTTTACCAAATTTCCAAGCCCTTCAAAGCCTACACGGCCTACAGTTACAATTATTGCACGGAGGGCGTGAACTGGATAGCTTGAACTTGATACTTTGATAGCCGTGCCGCGAACGGAAAGAAGGATTATGCAAATGGATGACAAGCAGAATGCATTTATTACTTTGCTGGGATAGGTGAATAGTTGTGGAACATACTGATATTTCACTGGGTATACTTATTCCCTACCGAGCCTGAAGAAAACACGTGTTTATTTTACTTCTACTAATTGTATTACGATAGCTGAATATCTATTGTTATGAGGGAACACAGTGGAATATATCTACTCTCCCTGGCGACATTTATATTATCTTTGTGTCGTGCACCAGAAGCTCGTGGTAGGCTTATTCCCTTTCATTTTACTAAGGTGTACAAGAAGTACATGACATAATGATCTAGAGTTGAAAAGCCATAGCAATATTGGGAAATGCACCACGTGAAGATGCGGCAGTGCTAATAATATACCATTTGCTTTTAGCATGTGATCCATAAAGAATGTATTGGAATCTCACTATCCTAGGGGATAAATTAATTACCCAATATTCCCCAAATATTGGTAATAATGGCATGCAATTATTCCATTTTTGTCATTACTCCAGGGTAGATTTATGTCCGGGGAGGTTTTTTTTCAGTGTGAAGAAGTGCTATTGAAAATGTCGTTTAATAACAGTCGTATGGAAGTTTGGAATAAGCTTATCCCAGATTTGGAATAAAATCCCCTTGTTCATTGATGGTATATTTTCATGAGACTTTTATGATTCATCGTCATCACATTGATGCCTACATTGGAAATAAACATATTTGGTTGAACTTCAACTTCATGCCTAATTTTGCGTGCAGTATGGGATACAGTCGCATGGCAGTTTTTTTAATTGTAATATATTAATTCCGCGCTTAGATCACTATGCATATTATCTGAATATCTGGCAACTCGGAATGAAACGTTTGGCGCGGTTTTTCGTTTTTGAGGTATAAATGTGCCGCGGCGAGTGCTGCATAAATGTCGAGTGCATGCTATTTGTGTTCAACCTAGTGGGTACAATCCTATTTCAAGTTTTCTCAAATCGATAATCACACTGCACATTCAACACTGATCGCAATGTGGAGTTTGCTATGATGGTTACACATTATTCCCTTTCGGATTGTTTTTAATCCGTTTTGATCGGCGGAAAATCTAAGTAACATATATAAATATCATGCAATAATAATGAAATTAGGCACCATGCGAAGCGAACAGGGAAGATGTTTCGGCACCGAGTGGGTTCTCCATATTTCGATGTAGTTCTTCGATTAATCCTTTCCTGATTATTTTGACACCGGATAGGCTAGGCTCATGGAAAACTGGAAAAACGGTCAGGCAAATTTATGACATTAATTATTTTTTGTTTCAAGATGACAAAATAAAGTGGACCAAATTCGGAGAGATTGGTAATTTGGGGTAGCCTAAGTTGATCGACCCAGAGCTGAGCACCCCTCCCCCCCCCCCCCTCCGACCGATCTTGCGATCCTACGCCCCTGATCAAAGGATAACATGAACAATAAACACCCGCTTTGCGAAGCGCGTGGCCGCACCAACTGGTTACCGTTCCTTTCCCGAGAGTCGGGAACAGGGTCATGGACTCACCGATGGGGAGGGGTGGTTCACTGAGTGCAGGTGCACCGGCCGGTGGCACCACGTCAGGTGGACCAATCAGAGAGCGAGGTGGTGCTGACTCGAGCTGCTGTTGGCTGGTGGCCTTCTGCTGACGATGACGGCCAACCTGCGCCACGTTTGCCGCACGCGCCTCTGGCTGTCCTTGTATCGTGATCCCGGCTTTTGCGCGCGGGTGTGCTTTCCTGCACTCTAGCGGTATTGTCGGAGGAGGGGAGCGAAGGAGGGTAGGGTCAGTTTGACATCCCTTACAGCAAAATCGGTTTCCTCCATTTGCCAAGGTTTGAACCAGCGACCGAAACATAGCCAAACTGGTGTCCCTGACCACGGGCGTTGATGTCTGAACATTATTGGTGGCACAATTAATGAAGTCAGTGGGCGGGCCCAAATGGATAATGGGGCACGCTCCATAGGGTTCCATATTAAAAGTTGAAATCATTGGGGGTGGGGGCAAAGCCAACATTGGCATACACTTGCCACCTCAAAAGCATATCAAACGACACCCCTGTCCCTGACCATACTTTGCATGTCAGACCTGTTCCTGATTTCACAATCATGCCAGATATGTATAGGGGTGCCGTGTGGAAAGACGGATAACAATATTTGTGTTTTCTCCTCGTGATGGAGATCCTTTCTACACTGCTGCCACGACCTGCACTTTCACCCCAGCGATCGTACCCAGAGGAATGCGATGCTATGGTCACGGCCTGATATTTTTTGCAGGCTGGCCTTGAGGATTGTTTGCGCAGTGTGCACGATAACCCATCCGACTGTTTGTTTATGTGCCCAACCGCATTTTACGGGGGCCGGATCATTGACCCGTCCAGGGGTTCACAGGCTCCGGTGAACTTAGTTGAGACCTGAGCGAGATACGAACGCTCCACATTCGTTGGTGAACTTCGGGCCTTCAAGGGACACTAGATCTCGCGCCATTCAGAATATTTGTTCTAACTACGGAAAACGTGCACGAAAAATTCGAAGCTGATTTTGCATTGTAACAAAAACTTGAATGCGAAGATTTGTGACGTTCTCTGCACTATGTTCCACACACCGATAATTACTAGCGATGTCATTTTGTCCAGGGTGTCCGGCTAATTCACCTCTAACATTGACATACAAGCCGGAAGGATGTAAGGGTCTAGGTCTTAATAACAGCCACCGAGGCCCATCCGGGTTGGTAAATCCTATGAAAGGCAGGATACCATAAGGACAGAAAATAAATTGAAGCCTCTTAATGTCATATATCCTGAGTTTGGAGGAATTATTCACTGCATGGTGCTACCAAGGCCGATCTCTTCATCATCACATACCTGAAGGCCGGTACTGAATCCGCTGCCATGTACACCTGTTACTAGCACAATTCCCCATGTATCAACTCCGCATTATCTAGCACATACAAGTTCCACTTCCGTACGAGAACCAGACTAGCAAGTCTTGGGGGGACGATACTATGTGCAGCACGTTGCATTATCCAGAGGCGCAGACAAGAGGGGGTGGGGGCTCTTAGCATCCAAAATATACTAGATGAAAGGAGAAATTTGGAGAATTTCCCCAAACAAAGCTCTATATTTTCGACGCGCATCGCGCGCCGGAAACTTTCTCAGTTTTCCACATTTTTTTTTGGCCAGGCCCCCTCAGGAAAACCCTGGTCACGCCACTGGTATTATATGCCGAACGAAATATCATATCCTAACTCCTGAAGAAAATATCAACCCGTTTCTTCAACAAATTCTTCAAAAAGACTTCATACGTCAAATTTCGCGACATTCATGAATTTAAGCCCATCAAATACCATCGAGTACATGTTTTTACGGATTCGTGATAGTCCATTGAACGAGTATGAAATGTTGGGGGTAATCTGAGGCGCTGTTCACCAGGGTGAGATGTTGGTCATAGCACCGACTGTAGGCGACTGTGGGGGGGTCATTGGTAGGCTGATCACGGTGTAATTTTTTACTCGCTGATTACCTGAGTACCCTGCCGACGAAATGCTAGCATGAGCTGGTTTGACGCACGGTTTCGTAATATGGTTGACTTAACCTCCGAGCAGATGTTGCACTGAACCCCGTGAACTGTGATTTTGACTTTCTACGGATTGTAACTGAACGACAAAGTAGCCATAGTCAGTCTCGAAGCGCGTGGGTCACACGCATTGTAGATCCAAAAACAAGACTCGGCACCGGTATTTTTTTCGGAAACACCGCATACCAATTTTTTGTGTCCGATGATCGAGGAGTCCATGCATATGGCGTCCGGGAAATCTAGCGCTGAACAAAAATATTTGCCAAGTTATCATTTGGTAACCACCTCAGTATTGATTGACCTTGACCTTGACCTTAACATGTCTCGGTTTGAAATGTTATTCGATGGTTCACCACGAGCTTTCGCTTTATACCATATTTGGGTAGGTTTGGGCGAAAACGAAAACAAAATACGAGGGGACCGGAGAAATCAGCTTTAACTTTGAACTTGGAAATCATTTCGATATTTCAACTTTCTGATACAGCGAAACGAGCCACGTCGAATGGCTCTCCTGTTATGCAACTTGAATGCATAGCGACCAAGCGCGAGGCCATCGAAGAAGTCAAACAAACCTTTGGCCTCGAGGTTTCACCTTGACATATCATGGTTTAAAATGTTGTACCAGGGTTCACCACAGGCTATCACTTGGTACATACCAGATATGGGCAGGTTTGCGTGAGAACGAACAACAAATGCGCAGAAACCGAAGAAACCGGTTTGTGTTGGACCTTGATCGTTAAGGTCGTCGTGTGGGACCTATGTAGTTGCTTCCAGCGTTTTCACTACAGGCAGAAGCATTTATGGTAACTGATTCGAACGAACATAAACCCGTCGCGGAATGCGAATAGGGATACGAATACGTCTCTGGCGAACTCGTCACTGAATACGAATATGGATACGACGTTAGCTTGACGTAAGTGCCTAAGGCCGTTCAAGATGCCCCTCCATGGTATTGATGATACCCAAGGACACCCACGGTCACGTTCGTTTAAGGTATATCGATATATGCGCTTTGGAAGGCCACCTAAGACGGATGAAGCCTCGCGATAATGCAAATTTGGTGCATCGCAAAGTACAATTCCCCACCCAAGTTAAAGCACAAGATATTAAAGGTTGCTATTATTCAATAGTAGTCTGGAAGCAGACATTTCTAACGCTCGCTGATTTACCACTTGGAGATTCTGTAACGACAGATAGTCTGTGAAGACCGTTGATTGGCCAGATCGACTTCTAGGATTTTGGGTGATTCTCTTGTATATATATATAGATATATATATATAGATATATATATATATATATAGATAGATATATATATATATATATATATATATATATATATATATATATATATATATATATGTTCAATATATAAATTATTAAGTATAATTTTGCGGCGATCATACACTAGTATCATATCATACACTAGTATACACTAGTATCACTAGTACATAATAGTTGAGGATTTCGGGGGACACGAAGTAAATTGAGGGGGAAAATCACCACTTTTCACAAATTGGGCGGTTGACATGCCCCCCCCCCTCCATATATTACATCCATGCACTTGTTAAAACCAGAATTCCCTCATGTACGAGCATAAGCATGATTTAAGACATCAAAGTTACATGAAGCCCAATGACAACCAGATGGCTCACACAAAAGAGATCTGCACAGTGCACACCTATCAGCATCAATCCCACCCATTTCCCCCAATTCCTACTTCCACACACGTATAATTCAAACATGATTATCGGATCTAAATAATTTATCCACCCTATATTAAGTACATTCAGTGAGGAATTGTTCACCACATCACCAGGCAGCCGAATCCATTCATCAACCACCATTTGCAGGTAAGCCTGTTTTTGCTTGCCATTCCTGCACCTTAACTTTTCTATCCTGAATTGATGTCCCCTATGTGATTACCATGTTTAAGAGCATTATTCAGATTGACATTATTGACATTATTCCTTTCATTGCTCCTTCTCTAAAATATTCCTTTACGCAGACGAGTTGGCTATTTGGAGCACTCACCCATCCGCAAACAAAGCCAATCAATTTGCCACGAATCACATTGATTCTTGGCACTCCTTTTGGGGGAACGCAGATCTCCCCGCTCCCCCTAAATCCGTCATAATGCTGTTCTCTCGGCTTTCCACGTATATTCTTCCCACCCTACTGCTTCACTGTCGTGACCAAATTATCAATGAGCCTGGTTTTTCTTCCTTCTGGCTTTTCCCAGGTTTTAATTCGCGCATTCCCATACCAAGCCAAAGTTGAGCCCGGTCGCCCACCGTTCGCTTTAGACGCCCGGGCCATCGCTTCGCCTCCAAGTCCTGGCAGGTCAGCGGAGCCGTCATCTCCCACGTCCAGGGGTTCAGCTATGGCGGAGCCGGGGAGACAGACGGAGAAAACTGCGGATAACTGTATGCTTCCAGGGGTGCACAAGTACCCCTGGAAGTCAAAACTGTACCCCTGAAATTTAAAAATTACACCTGAGATTGCAAACAAGCATCTGATGATACTGCTAAAGGAAGCTTGCTAAAATAAAAATTAGGACCTATGAAATTGTTACCTATTTCAGGAACAATACATCACAATTAGTAACAACTTGAATGTTGTGGAACTTAGCTAAAAGCTTTACCTCCTTGCCTGTATTGCTATTTACATATTGGGTAATATTTACTGCTGTCTAATGCTGTCTGAACCAGACTTGTGCTCGACTCGAGTTGAATGAAGAATCGACTCATGAATCAATTGTTTTTGGATGAGTCGCGAGTTGAATCAATTCTTTTCCACAAAACATATTTTGAGTCGTGAGTTGAATCACATCTTTCTAAAAATAAATGAGTTGAATCATGAGCCAATCATTTGAATCACAATGAGTCATTTGAGTCTTGTGACTCAAATGCATGTTATGAACACATAATATGACGCATGTATCTGTGTGAATATTATGTCATGACACAAAGTAGGGAGTAAAAACACAGCATAATTATTCATGCTTAGCAATACAATTGTCAACTTCTAATCTGCCAGTGAGTAAAGAATGAAGGGTACCAGTATTGAGGTTATTTACCAAAAACCAATTACAATAACTACAAATAATTATTCATGTTAAGCTTGGTGTCCACAATCAGTATCATGCACCAGTCAATCCTAGTGCCAGGAGCACAGCACATAAATGGGTTGTAATTGTGAAAAAGAATATGGAACCGACATGGTCCTGCACTGGAATTGGCATCTGCACTGAATAAAATTATGTTGGCTTGTTATTTGTCACTTGCGAGTCTGATATCATATCAGACGCGCGTGTGACAAATAACAAACAAAGGTACCTTTACTAGAAGGTAGATGGAAGTCTTCTTTCAAGCCTACATGACGTCATCCGAGGTTTTTTTAAAATAATTGTATGGTATCAATTTGTGTAATTTGGTTCATTTGGTATCAATTTGGCTGCAGATTCCCTTTTTCTCCTATATATGAAGGAAATGTGTACTGGATATAACATATTTTAACCAGTTTAATACAACGAAGAATGGCTCTTAGATGCTCCTGGGTTTTAGATATTGCGTGTAAAGAAAGCATGCGACCTTCAATATACCAGGAGGTGCTGAGTTGACATTAAAAGTAACGTTAAGGATTATACTTTATTACTCAACGTTTCGGCCAGGGGCCATCGTCAGGAGATTTGTATTTTGTATTAACCAGTTTATATATGTCTTCTGTAATATACTAAAACTTAGTCTGGAATACAAGCATGATCTTTTTTTGTGAAAAAATAGCATTGTTCTTATTATAGCAACAAATGTTCAACTTTATTGATGAAAATATCAAGTATTTTGGAATGCGTGGCATTATATAGGTTTTCTTCAGGTGATTTGAGCACGATTGCTCGAAGTCCTGACCTGTGTAATTTAAGCAATGTCTCAAACTTATATATATAGAGGAGAGGTTATCATGAGAGAACAAGTGAGTGACGCCTATATTGAGGTTGATTCTTTCCATCGACAATTACAGGATTTGTGTAAAAATGGCACACATTTTGTATCAACATGTTGTTTTTCTGGTGTTTTCTAATGTGATTTCAACGAATTTGACTCATTCATTTGGAAAATGAAAAATTCCCACGATATAAGCACTTCAAGTTCAAGTACTTCTATAATCAGTCTAAGAACATAATTTAACTACGGATCTTCTCCCTCTATATTGTTCCTGAGACCATTTGACCTGGGAGCAAAAATCCGCTGTAAAACCACCTTTTGTAGAGGTAACTTTAGTAAGAATACCTATTAAACGTCCAGAAATTTAGGAAATATCCTTACTAAACACACTTCCCTTCTTAGTAAATATACATACTAAACCTTCGAGGATGTATTGGACAGCTGTGCCCAAGGCCTATCGAGTCGAGGCTGTGCCCAAGGCGATATATACCTAATATATACCGAATATACACCGAATTAAGGCAGAAACATACGGCTTTCGATGTCAAAGAGTATTAAATCGAGTGCATGAAGTGTTGAACTTCTTCTTTATCACGTCTATGACACACCAGGTACGGATGATTATACGCGATGTGCTATATTTGTAGAGTGAAGATTTTTATTGTTTATTTCTTTTCCAACTGAAAAGTTATCATTTGCAGGGAAAATGAGTGGTCGCATCGTCATTTGTTACGTTAAAATACCATGCATTCAAAATAAAAATTCCAAAGAATCAAAATTTACCTTGATCTCCAATTATACCCAAAGTTTTAGCAAAAATAATATATTCAACAGATCAAGATGTTTCAATGTTAGAGCATCTTCGTTGGCGTCTAAATAAATACTAATTCCCTTCTTTAATTAGACACAGATGAAGATGCGTAGACATCAAACCGTCTGTCGAATAAATAATTTTTGCAATAACTGTTTTCATATCACATTTTGGGGAAGAAGGGGGATATCTGAACATGTTCTGTTTTCTGAACACCTACCTTTGGTCGTCTCCCACATCATGTTCAGTGCATAAATAACAAAAAGATGGCAGTATTCATAAATGATGGACCTGTCGCTACCAAAACATGAAAGTCTGATCACATAATTATACCTATACTTTGTGTACAGAGGTTGCGAAGTTCACAGGAACCATTGTAGGCTTCGAAGAGCAGTTGGCTTTAGGAAACCATAAGGAAGTGACTTCCAATTTTTTTTTGCAATTACACCAGCATTTTTTAGTGCTGCTAATAGCTTGTACCACCACAGCTACAGTGAGGTAATCCTGAACAACAACATTTTCGTGTTCAGGATAGGGCACACCGCTATAAAATAATCATGTTTTAAAGTTACACTTTGCAAGTGGTTAGAGGATTTTCATTGAAAGGAACTGTTTGAATATGGATAGCTTGTTCATTTTTGTGTTCAGTAAACACAGTACAATCATATATATATATACAATATATATAGATATATATATATATATATATATATATATATATATATATATATATATATATATATATATATATATATATATATATATGTAAAATATATATATATATATAAAATATATATATATATTTATATATATAAAATATATAAAATATATATTTATATATATATATATATATATATATATATATATATATATATATATATAGTGTGTGGGCAGTGCACACCAAATCATATGGCTTATGAGTCTAGATTGAGTCGAATCAAATAATTTTGACCTGCTGTGAATCATGAGTTGAATCGGATCTCAAGATCTATGAGTCAAATGTGAGCCGATTCAAAAAATTTGAGTCGAGCACAAGTCTGGTCTGAACTGCATGGAATAAGTAGAGATCGTGCGATGACTGGATATGTACTCTGGCCTGCGAAAAGTTTGATTGTTTTAGTGCCTTCCCTCCCGTGAAGCACAATTGCAGGGGTCTGGATAATTCGGGAGGAGCTGGGGGACTTCGACCCCCCGTTTTGCTAAAAGGATGATGTCATGGGGTGAACAGCTGATATATCAGGAATAATTCGTGCACCGTCTCGTCTATGCCTTGTCAAATGTCCATGACGTTCATGCATTTCTAGAGGATCGCGGTAGTCTAGTCGGTCGGGCGTCGGGCTCTTCATCGTAGGATCGTGGGCTCGAATCTCACAACTGGCGTCACCGAGTCCACCCGCGACAAATCTGCGTGAGAGGTTGGCGACGCAATATGACCTAGCGGTTGAATGCACCGCAAGAGAACCCAAGGTTCTTCTTCTGCATGCATCTGTAATGATTTGCTTCGACGGTATGGCAGTCGCCATTGCCGCCATCGGAGATCGCGTCCATCGGCCTTTCATTGATCCCGGAGAATCGGCCCTCCGACCCGGGACCAAAGCTGCGTTCAAGCTTTGGAAGGTTCTGCGCAGTTCAACTGAGCTCGAGCCAACTGAAGCTGCAACGTCAGAGGTACATGCGCACTGTAAAACACCCATCGATTGGAATGCAACCACATGTGCCAGACGCGTGGCCTTGGTGTGGTGGAAAGACGTTGTTTGTGGCGTGGCCTTGATGGTCGGCTGTTTTGATGGATGCCTGAGCTGGCCAGGCCGTCAGATCAGAGATCGGATAAACTGGAGAAGTCTTGGTCTGCTACGGGCCTTTACAATGTACAGCTCCCACTATGTACTACTGCACGACTGTATTAGCGACGTACGAATCTACGACATACTATAAACAGCTGGGGAGTTTGGTGAATGCAGAAGCCATTGCACGGGACCCGAGGCGGCCATATTTACATATATCGAGACTAGATAGTTGAGATAGTTGGGCTAGACTGGATAGCTGAGGACGGTTTGAGGAAGCAGTCTCGCGGTTAAGACTGACATTGTTGAGTTCGCATTGAAAGGGCGGAGCAAAAGAGTCAGAAGAGGTGGCCGACTATAACACGGAACCAGCGTCTGGAGTATGCGCATCTGCCGATTTTTTCCAGCTCCACCCTGGACATGCGAAACGCGTACAGTGCGATACATATTTACATGCTAAATTTGCAAAGGGTTTATTGCTACATATTACCTTTTACATCTTTTGCAGTGCATGTGCCATTCAGAACCACCAGGAATTATCCGACAACACTCCTTCACGTACCGTTTGGCAGCGTAAACAGTGCTGCAGCTGCCATCTTTGCGTGCTTCTCGCACCATAAATGCTTACATGATCTTCTCACAAACGGCATGCTTTCATGATCTTCTCACCTTAACGGTATGCTTTCATGGTCTTCTTACCAACGACATGCTTCCACGATCTTCTTACCAAACACATGTTTCTTCTGTTTTTCAATAAGCAGATTTAAGCGGCATGTCGCCGCCTATATACTGCGACTTTAACAGCCGATATCTAAGATTGTGCATGCTTGGCAGACCTGATTCACATTGTGACAAATGTAATTTGCGTCATTTATGTGCTAACGTAGGTTTATTTTTGTCTGACTTCACATATAATTGGACATTGAGACTGATCAATAATACACGTTCAAACAACTAATCTATCGAACTATGCTCACCACACTATGGAAATCAATCTTGTCAACGATACACGATACACGATTGAACAGAAATATAGATCGCATCGGGTACGGTGGGGTCCTGGCGAAGCATACTGCAAGCAGCTGTAGTCACTGATTTATAATTAGCCACACCAGCTGCGTACGTTCAGTTCATGGCCCAAGTGTTCGCACCGTGAATCGGCGATGGTGATATCATTGACAAACAGCCTTCCATAGAGGATCGTATCATTGCCAGTGGACACGGGAAAGGTGATATGGCATGCATGCTTAAAAATAGCATTGCATGTAATTTCAAAAATTGAGCATACCAAAATAGCATTGCATGCACACACCTTTCATGTCAGCTAGATTTGCGGGAGCGTAGCTGTTGATCGGCGTGACCGCAACAGCACTATGAGCATGACATTGACCATAGAGCTGTGGGATCGCGTCCCAGAGCATGATTTCGGCGCGGTGCATGAGGCGACGTCGACTGACATCGCCATTGGCTGCGTCACCGCCAAGCAGTGCTCCTCCACATTGGCTGCATTACCAACAAGAAGTGATCCTCCACATTGACCACGTCACCGCCAAGCAGTGCTCCTCCACATTGGCTGCATCACCGCCAGGCGGTGCTCCTCCACATTGACCACGTCACCGCCAAGCAGTGCTCCTGCACATTGGCTGCGTCACCGCCAGGCGGTGCTCCTCTACATTGGACCACGTCACCGCCAGGCGGTGCTCCTCCACATTGACCACATCACCGCCAGGCGGTGATCCTCCACATTGACCACATCACCGCCAGGCGGTGCTCCTCCACATTGACCACGTCACCGCCAGGCGGTGCTCCTCCACATTGGCCACGTCACCGCCAAGCAGTGATCCTCCACATTGACCACGTCACCGCCAGGCGGTGCTCCTCCACATTGACCACGTCACCGCCAAGCAGTGCTCCTCCACATTGGCTGCGTCACCGCCAGGCGGTGCTCCTCTACATTGGCCACGTCACCGCCAAGCAGTGATTCTCCACATTGACATGTGCGCAACTACATCTCCATTTTACGTTCAACATAATGCCTATAACGCTTTTGAAGGTGCCTGACAACCGTCCATTGGGTCTCATATTAAGCCACATTATGCCACATTATTCCTCATTAGTCCCATATTAAGGGAAATCAAGTGCTAGATGAATAACCACTTAGCTCGAACACCTTGAACTCGAAAAGTACAAGTGCGGACACTCTGCCGGTACATTTTGGAGCCCAGGAGCAGAAGGCTGTCATTTTAGGGCACTACTTTACATGGCTATCTTGGTGAAGGACCGTGGTGCTTTCGTCTTGGCGAAATTGTGGTCGCAAAACACCAAGCATTCATGCTTAGTGTTGAGATGATAACTGTATCAACACCTTGTTGAGATTCTTACGCTTGCAGGCTGAATTATGTCTAGCCATTTCTCCCTGTATGTTGTATGTAGTGTTCAACATCAACCCATGTCTTGCTGTTGCCTGTGATTGTTCTTGCATACAAATAACGAATTAAGGAAAGAGCTACGTGTTTGTATTCACGTGTTACCTACTTAGCATTTGAAATCATTGTGCGTAGTGTTCATGCAATGCGAAATGTAAGTTGTTGTTATTGGTGTTTAGGAGCACATCAATTGCATAGGTTATACAGCGCTCATAACTACATCAGTGGAGCCAGGCATGCTGGAAATGTTTTATTCTGCGGCATGCAATTTGAGTCTCAAGTCAGTTCTACCCGGCTTAATTTAAGTCAAACCATTCTAGCCACATAAAACCAGCGTCAACCAGCGGCCTTTTACCGACCCCGGTGCTATACAGACCAGAAAGGTACTGCTACCTGCGTCGGTGACGGCTCTGACCGACTCTAACTGCGTCGGTGTCGGCTCGAGTGCAGCACGCGTTCCGCGAACACGACCAAAGTCGGCCGGCCGGCTCGTGCTGCGCTTCAGCGGACGTACGCCGGCAGGCATGCCCCGCGGGCCTGGCCAGACTTCACGGCACACAGCGCACGGGAGGACAAGGAGCGCTCAGGGGTAGCGACGCGTGGACAGGGCCGCAAGCGACGAGGACACAGTGACACAGCAGTCTGCGAGCATCGGACATTTCAGGATGGCACACACACATGCACAGACACAGACCCATGCACGCAGACAAAATTGACACACAAATACCGGTGCAAGCACATACATCCAAACATGGACATGCACACACATACATACATACACACACACACATGCATACACACATGCACATACACATACATACACACACACACACATACATACACACACACATACACACACACACATACACACAAACACATACGAGCCGTAGTTGGTCCACTGTAGAATGCTGCATCATAAGGACCAATGCGGCAGGTCTTTAGCGTAGGAGTACTTATTCAAATGTATTTTGGGAATCCTCAAAGTCTGAATATTACGGTGGCAGACATATGCAAGTTGTATGTTGGGCAAATACAATTCGGTGTATGTTCTAGTGGGGACCGGCTGAAATAACGTCGCGTTGACGTTATGCCCAGCACACTGGCATAGTGAGGACCGGACCGATCCGAACGCGTACTCGGCCGACGGCATCAAACCGGTCGGTCATTGTGGCGGTGCGCTTGGCGAGCGATGGCATTGTGGAGACGGTCATGTCAAGGCGACAACATGAACACAGTGCAGGTGCTGCTGACACATGGTATGTACCATCAGGAACGCCATCGCAAGGTGGGCGGGGGCTGACAGAGCGGGCGAGGCACGTTGAGGAGCGGTGTTTATGTAAAGACATAAAGACATAAAAGATCAGTGCAACTATGAGCCACAAGGGCCCTTCTTGGTTGCACTTTGGACACTGACCCAGTTGCCCACCAAATCTGTTTATCAGCCCTCCCTGGAATACAGAAAAACAAGCCCCCTATTCTTATAATGATTGTCTATGCCGTTTTTAGAGATGTTCAGTGTGTTGCTACTGACAATGGTTCCTGGCAGCTGGTTCCAGTGTTCGACTACCCTGTTGGTGAAGAAAGACTGTCTTAACCTTGTCCTGCTGTGATTAACTTTAATTTTGAATTGATGACCTCTAATTGCATCATTTCTGTTAAATTCAAACATTTCCCTGAGATATCCCTGTTCCTGACCATGAACAAATTTAAAAACCTCGATGAGATCTCCTCTCAGCCTTCTATACCTAAGTGAAAACATATTCAATTTCT
The DNA here is from genome assembly GCA_034440615.1 of Ashinkailepas kermadecensis. Classification (NCBI taxonomy): domain Eukaryota; kingdom Metazoa; phylum Arthropoda; class Thecostraca; family Neolepadidae; genus Ashinkailepas; species Ashinkailepas kermadecensis. Next base: position 37,812 of record JAOTOM010002519.1, read on the forward strand.
TCAATCTTTCCTCATATGCCAGGTTGCCTATACCATTAACCATTTTTGTTGCCCTCTTTTGTACTCTCTCTAAAAGCCAACAAACTTTCTCATAACTAGGGGACCAAGCTTGGACACAGTATTCTAAATGTGGCCTGACATGTGCACAGTAAAGCTTCCTGATGACCTCCTCACTTTTGTATGGCACATTCCTCTGTATTGCCCCAAGCACTCTTAGTGCCTTCTTCCTGGCTTCTTTGGTCTGTTCTGATGCCCCCAATTTTGTGTTCAAAATAACAGCTAAGTCCTTCTCCTGCTGAGTCACAGATAGTACTTGGCCACCCATCAAGTATGGCGCCTTCATATGCTGCCTACCTACATGCATGACTTTGCACTTATCAAAATTAAACTTCATTTGCCATTTTTCGGATCACTTCACAAGCTCGTCTAAGTCGTTCTGCAGCAAAACCTGCTCATTGTGCCCTGTTATTGCCCTAAAGATCTTCAAATCATCCGCAAATTTCAAAACCTTACTGCTTAGGCCACATTCAATGCTATTCACAAATATAATGAACAATAGTGGCCCCAGTACCGACCCCTAAGGGACTCCACTAGGAACATTTTGCCATGATGACTTTGTACCATTTAGCATCACTCTCTGCTGTCTATCTGAAAGCCACAACTCTATCCATTTTAGGATGCTACCTGCAATGCCATGGACATGAAGCTGCATCATTAACCGTTTATGGGGTACCTTGTCAAAGGCCTTACTAAAGTCAAGATATGCTACATCAACCTGATTTCCCTGATCAAATTGTTCTGTAGCAAAATTCAAAAAGTCCAAGAGATTTGTGAGACGCGATCGCCCTTTTCTAAACCCATGTTGAGTATCTTGAATCAATCTGTTTCCTTCCAGAAAACTAACTTGATAATTGATTCGAGTACCTTGCAGACTAGGGACGTGAGGCTTACTGGCCTATAATTTTCAACTTTCCCTCTTCCTCCTTTCTTGAAAATGGGAACTACATTTGCCCTTTTCCAATCTGTTGGAATTTCATTTTGTGAAACTGATCTACAAAATATTATACTAAGTGAAATTGCCAGTTCCTTTTCAGCTTCCCGCAATACCAACGATGTGTGTGTTAGGGGAAAATAGGTGGAAATAGTGGTGTGGATCGGGGGCATCAAACAGAGAACGGCGGTGGGATTGGGGTGTAGAGTCGGTGGACAAGGTGGCTCTTGGGCGATGGGGAGGTTTGACAGCGATGTTCGAGGAAATTGGAACACCATTGTATGCTGACCTCTCGGGGATGTTCATCTTTGTGCAAGGGTCATGTATAATAATGTGTGAATCATCTGCACAATTGCTCGTGGGGAAAAAGAAAGGCCTGGCTGATTTGAGACAACGGAAGGACTGGGTTAGATCGCGACACGCGTTTTGCAGCGTCCCATTTAATATATTTGAACTCGGTAAACGATGCTAAAATCCTGAAATCCCGTTCCCGCCATATACCGAACATTGATATCATTCCTATCGCAAATGGGTGGCAATTTTGTACATTTGGGGACCTTGCTTCCTCGTCCCCAATAATGGCTTAGCCCCTCCCTCAATAAGGATAGTTTGATCACGGGACTCCATGGGTGGTCTCAATCGATTTTGGTCCACCCATTGCCTATCACCCTCCACCAATTAGTTTCAGAAATTGACGTTCATGTATTGACCGAAATATTCGTGCGTGGATCGGGGTGGGGGCGGTGGAGGGGGCAGCAGCGTCACAATTTTAAACGAGTTATCTGGAGAGAGGGAGAGAAACAAATCTCGTGTTTGGGCTAAAGTTCAAAATATGCAGTATATTTGAAGACCTGTGGTTTTGGTTACGTACGATCAAGGACAATATGAGGACTTGCCAAGGTTATTGCCGTTGCCAAACTGAATTTTTAGTCCATTCTTTCCATGCATCGCCATGATTTTCATTCCTAGGCGATATGGACACTTTTTGTCTGGACTATTTGCATGTGTGTGCGTGTGTAAGAGAGGGACAAGCTTGCATTGACCTCTCCACTGGATCTACCCCGTGTTGTATCGAGATAACCCCACATTATGCCCACGCCCCCTGTCCCCGCAGCAAGCGTCCATCGTGCGGCGCCGGTTCGTCCGGCAAGTCTTTGCCCACGAATAGGGTCAAGAAGTAGCCTCACGCCGCACTGCCAACGACCACCGAGCCGCTGCAGCAGCGCGCGTCGTGTTCGCTGCTGCATAGCTGCCCGGACGCCGCTGGCTACGTCTTGTTGCCAGCTCCATCTTCCACTTAGTATCTTGTCGCCGACACCGGCGGCAGCGCCTTGCTGCGCATGCAAGTAGACGGTGGATTGGCATAGCGACGGTCCTAGGAGTAGAGCTGGCGTGCCACCCAGCGGCGACGCCGTGCACGCTGGGTGTCTCCGTGTTCAAGCTGAACAGTGTCCAGCTAGCTCGCGCACTGGTGGCCGCCAACGAGCATAAGGCGAATGTGAGCTTCATTCTCGACGAATATATGTGTTGGTGCTTGGGACGCCAGCTGCCGGCGCTGCGGTACTCCTGGCTGCCAGTATTCATCCAGCTGCGACCGTCCCTTAACTTAATGGATTTAGTTCGTCATCGCAAATGACCCATCAGTCGACCCATCAATCTAGTAGTCCACAAATGAGCCATCAATTACCAACGACCCATCAATTATCAGTCCCTCAGTGCGCCTTTTGGCTCCAGAGTTGATCAAATTATCCCACGAACGGTTTGACGAACGCGCGGTTGTTGATGTTGGGCTCTTCGTTGTTCCGCGCCGCCTGCCGAGTTCTGTAAAAAAAACTTTTCCAGAAGCACCTTGCCACCATGATCTTGTGGTTCTTAAGCCTTAAGAACCACAAGATCATGGTGGCAAGGTGCTTCTGGAAAAGTTTTTTTTACAGAACTCGGCAGGCGGCGCGGAACAACGAAGAGCCCAACATCAACAACCGCGCGTTCGTCAAACCGTTCGTGGGAGAATTTGATCAACTCTGGAGCCAAAAGGCGCACTGAGGGACTGATAATTGATGGGTCGTTGGTAATTGATTGCTCATTTGTGGACTACCAGATTGATGGGTCGACTGATGGGTCATTTGCGATGACGAAGCGGAATCGTTGTCTGCTTGGGACAGGACGGGTTGAGGGGAACAATTGTCGATATGCTGAGAACATATTGAACGCTGTGATCATACGTATCGATCGAGAACTTGCCGTTCATTTGGTAGTATATTAGCAACCTAATGTCTTGCATTTATGCTGTGAACGAAAGTAAGAAGGGATAGAGCCTATCTCGGACAAATCTTTTTCCTCTATCTTATGCATCCCCAGCTCCGTTCAATGCTTGCTTAAACCCACGCAAGGCGATATATACCAGGTGGCGTCATCCCTACTGCGCAGCTTTCTGCGCAGGTCATTAAATGACGTCATCAGGGGTACACACTTAACATAGGCCCGACCGCTAACACGATGACGAAGATGTACAACGTATGTACACCACGGGAGAGAAAATGATGGGTTAAGAGGTGTAGGTGCAAAACTTAGAACATTGTAGTTCTGGAAAGGATCTCCAATACCTTTTATATGCATATTATGCCTGAATGAGCCCTCAAAGGTTAAGTCAATATGATAGGATGTAGGACAGGTCAAATGCGGCAGAGAATTAACATCTTCCCGCGTCGAGATGCAGTAAGGACGTATCTGAAGCGTGTGCGTCGCTATGATGGGACCAGGTGGGGAGGGGGAGGCAAGTCCCCCAATCTGTATCAAATTTTGCATTGGGCTTATGGTGTTACATTGGAAAAGTAATTGACCGAAAACACCTTTTAATCCCCTCTATATGTGACAGCGCACCTGATTTAGGGGAAAAGGAAGGGGACAATTGTTTTTTTTCCACATCGATAGGACCATAGGGAATGCGTGAAAGCCAGACACTCCTTTTTATTGGGGAATCTGAGTCTCCGCGCAGGTCAGCAGCAGGGGTGGAACTTCCAGAAAATGATTGGAAGGACGCAATGCATGGCGGTAACAAGAAGACATTCAGTCGAGAAGCCCCATTAGTGCCACATGACAGCTAAAATCTGAAATTATTGGGAAAGCGGTCAGACATGTATTGCTGGCAATTCCTAGCAATGCGTTCAGGATTAGTCATTTTGGCTTTAGGGCGCTTCGACCAGACTTGATCATTCGCGACGTTCAGGATTAGATCTGGCTCATTCCAAAACACCCCTAAACGTCGGCGTAGTCGACCTAGTCGGCGTCTGTGCTGGTTCCGGTTCAGAGCATGAATGAATGATCGCAATCAATGTTCGTGGGGGAAAAGGACTTTGCATATCGTTCCTTCCAATCAATGCTGATAGGCCACATGATAAATATCAGAAATAATGAAGTGGCATACGCCACATCTGCCCCATAGCAGTACCAGAGCTGAGAGCAGTGCCAAGTGCCGCCAGGACGGGCCGGCATAGGGAGTGCCACCAGTATATCCCTGGTCACAGCGGCAGCAGCAAAACACGCTGACAAGACAGAGAGAACTGGCGATACCACAGCAGTGCCAAGTACCGCCAGGACGGACCGGCACAAGGAGCGACGCCAACCCACCAATGGTCACAGTCGCAACAGAAAAACACGCTAACACGCTGAAAAACGACAGGGCCGGGCGACACGAAAGCAGTGCCAAGTGCCGCCAGAACGGGCAGCACAGGGGGCGCCGCCAGTCCGCCCCTGGTCACGACGGCAACAGCAAACACGGAGAAAAGGGCAGAACCTGGCGACACGACACGCCACAGCAGAGACGGTGACATATGACCACAGTGTGAGGGTGACATCCTATCGCTGGCTGGTGACATGCTGGTGCACCTGCCTAGCTGCTCGCCTCTCTGCGCTTTGCCAAGCAGAGTTCTAGCGCAACCAGCCAATGCGCACATGCAGCCCAACTCGAGTTAGCCTCCGTGACCACGGACATCTAGCCTCGGCTTCCGGCTACTGATGACGTCTTCTAGGCGCCTCACGATGTCGTCCTCGCCGGTACAGGTTGTGCATATGATGGAGCAGAAATGAGAATTAAACTGGTCTACTACCGCCACCCGACAGGTCTGTGGCACGTAGAGCCTGCCGCGACTGATAGTGATAAGCCAAGAGCTGGACACAGCGGCCAGGAGCACCTCGGGTGCTTCAGACGTCGGACAGCCAAGCGTTGTATTGACACGCCTCATTTTGTAGGCGACGAAGCCGGCAACAAAGGCAAGACAGTCACACTCCCACTAGCGGATCCAGGGAGGGGCCATTCCGGCCATGCCCCCCCCCCGAAGCGCTTAAATGGGGGGGCATAGTGTCTTGCCCCTCCGAAACTAACAGAAGCAAACTGAATTAAAATGCAGTAACCTTTGCCGACGTTAACAAATATCGTCTCGTTGAAAGAATCTCCAATTTTAAAGGTATTTTAAAAATTGTTTGGAAGCCAATATGGTAGCATAGTACATTCTGACACACATCGAGGGTTCTATGCTGCTCAAGTTTTGCTTACAGCAAGAGTTGACAAAATCGGATCTGCCAGTGTGTACACGTGCACGAACGTTGACGTGGTACAAGACGTTGAATGTGAACGTGAATGTTTTGGTAAACAAGAACAAAAATCCGGTAACTTAGAAGCGGTGGTGGTAGGCTGGGGCCCCTACACAGGAAATGATGTTGTCCTTAATTATTATTGTACAAAATTGGTCACTTCGATAAATAGTGGTAGAAATCCGATGCTTTTAACCAAAAATAGTGGGAGAATGGGCGCCCTCAAAATCCCTTGATCCCTCCCCTGATGCAATTCCTAAGTACGCCACTGGGGAGGGGGAGGGGGGGGCTAACGCCGAAACCCGAAAATTGCCCCCCCAAACCGGTGGGCTAGATCCGCCGGTGCAGACTCCAGTCACAGTTTGCTGATGGTGGTCACGCTATATTCATAATGTGAATTGCAGTGGTGTCAAACTAGTTGAATTGGTTCTTCATTTAGCTACACAAGGATAAGATGCTCCAAACTTCATCAAGCACACCAGACATGCATGATTCAGCACTTCATACCATTCGTATCTGGTGGGCAGGTTAATTCATGGAATGGCACCAGGCTTCAGGAGAGGCAGATGTTGCTGTTGTGGTATCAGCTTCTGCTGCATCAGGTAGCCAGGATCATAATCATCAGAGGTAAAGTGGTTGGAACAAATGAATAAGTTGGTTGGATGAACTCCATCAGCTCTTGTTCACTTTGTCAACCAAATCTTACAGGTATTTCCATCTCTTGGAAACTTAAACATGTTGATTTACAATCTCTCTCCTTTCCAGATTTGTCTTCCCACATCTTGCATGTTGCTACAGCACATACACAGTCCATTGCTATTCACCTGGAACCTGACATTCATACAGTTAGATATGTTAATTGAAAAAGTTGCACACACCAACACCAACACATACCCTCATGTAGTTGTCTTCTTGAATGGTAGAACAGGTGAAGGTTCCACCAAAACATTGAACTGAAAACCAATCCTGAACTGGGGATGGCCTGGCTAACTGTTGTAATTTTGAAATACATTTTGTCAGTGTCATGCATGAAACTGTTCATCATATTTCAATTTTGCAGTGAAAATTATATCACTGGACATATTTTAAACACCTTTTACCCCCATGAAGCATACACAATGGTTGGGTTTGGGCAAGTTACTCTAGGTTAGGGTTTTGTGGTAAGTTACAAAAAGGTTCATTTTTGGGGGAGGGAATTTATGTTAAAATAGTTTATTTTCCTTAAAAACAGTTCAGGCTAGCTTAGGTTAGGTTTTTAACTTCATCATTTTTAGAGCAAAAGAAATGCCTTGAAGTTTTCCATTTTTACAAAAACAATTCACTTTCTTGCATGGATGGTTAGGCTAGGTTAGGGTAGGTTATGTTGCATTTTTTTATTGATTTGGAACATTACTTTTTATGCTATATTACCCAACTCCAAGCCCATTTTTGGGTGATATGCTGCATCCCAACTGAAAAGCATGCATTTGCAGAAGAAATAAGTGGTCACATCATGCTCAGCACATTCATAAGATTGATTAGAAAAAAGAAATTGCATGAAATCAGAAACTACCTTCAACTGGGAATTTACCGGATTAGCGGAATCAGCATATTAGGTATAAACTTAATACAGAACACACCTCAATTTCCATCAATAATTAACTACAGCAATAGGCTACAGCTAACAGTGCAACTACGCATAGGATAAACCACGACACAACACAATACAATAAAACTGCAACCAAAACGCTGCGACAGCAAGCACGACGTGTGATACTATACATAGTATCCTCTACCTCGTCGATCGGGCTCGAGCAAGGCCCTGGGCTCGAGTAGGATTTTAGTCGGCGCCGGTAGAACGGCGGCACTTCTGGGCACTGGAATTGCGGCGGAACCGGCCGGTAAGTAACATCTTCCCTTAGGCCAAATGACGTATGCATCTGTAGTCTGCATCTGTTACTTCGATTACTATTCATAGTTGCAGTAGTAATTTCACATTTCCTTTGCGAAGGATGATCCTGGTATTCAGTTGATGCATGAAGATGAGATTCGTATGATGGGGCACGTTGTTTACGCGCAAATATATGGCGCAAGTGCGCCGTGATTGAGCTCAACTGAAAAATCACGATTGGACCCTGCTCCTGGGCTGGTGGAGCTTTTGCTCCACTGGTGGAGGTTGGTGGAGGAAAAATATCCACTGGATTTGCGACGGGAACGACCAGTGGAGGTTTGTGGAGGTTAGTGGAGCCACGGGAACAGACCCATAATACCTTGCATAATACCAACGAGATAGATATGTAAACAACTCCGCCATTTATGACTCAACTGCGTCATCTAGGAATTTGAGAAAAAGCGTGCCCCTAAAACGCTGCCTTTCGTAATGGTGGTCGTCTAATTCGCAGCCTAACTGAAACTGATAAAATAACGGCTAAACAAGATTATAAAACTATAGACGCGATATTAAAAGATTTAAAAAGTGAGTTCAACTTAAAATATTTTTCTTTCAATGTACATCAAACCAATAAAACGGCCAAAAAGGTGTACCCCAGATGACGTCATTTCTACCATTCGAGGCGACACGCAGGAAGGCATGGAGATGACAACGGCCTGAACCCACGTAACTCGCTCGTCCACTAACGCCTCGTTGCCACGCGAGGCCGATGCCGCCACCGATAACACTATATGCTTCTTGGCTTTGTGTTTTCGGTGCATTGCAATGCACACGAAATGGAGGAAGTGTGCACGTTCAGAATTACTATGGTGGTGGTGGTGGTGGTTCGGGGTCAAACGACGCCTGAGCTACACAGGCCATGGCCATCACCTTTGGCCCAGGAAAAAACCTGCGGAGCCCCGAAAAAAAATATCGCATCGGATCCCCCAAAATCGCACTGACGTCCATAAATGTCGCAACGGGCGTCGGAAAAAGCAGCCTGCGCCCAGAACAGTCACACCGAGACACGGAAAAGCCATCCGGGGCTCCGAAAGATAAATGCGAAATCCAGAAAAATCGCGTCTGGCCCAGATGATTCACACCGGAGCCCCCTGTGTAATGGCGCTGTATAACCAATGCAGTTGATGCGCCCTAAAACCCTAATAACCAACCAACCGGAGCCCCCATAACATGCGTTGAGGTCCCAAAGGCTTGCGCCTAGGCCAGAAAAATCGCGCCGGGGCTTCGAAAAAAAATCGTGCCGGAGCCCTAAGATCGCGATGGGGCACCGCAAATTTGCGTCCGGGGCCCAAATAAATACAACGGGTCTTCATAAAATCGCAACGGGACCCTAAAAAGTGATTCGTGTTGAGGAAAATTCAGAGGGGGTCCCGAAAGAATATCGCGTCGAGCCCAGAAAACTCGCGTCGAAACCACGCGCCTGGGATAGAAAAATCGCGCCTAAACTCCGACAAATCGCACCAGATCCTCCAAAAATCATACCGGGACCCCAACGCCAAGGACCCAACAATTTTCGTTTGGATCACACAAAAATACAGCGGTGCCCACAAAGCCATCACGAGCCTGAAAACCTTCCGGACCCTCCAAAGCACACCGGGTCCCGGCAAAAAGCGAGAGGGCTTTCAAGTATGCGTCTAGGCCCTAAATGAACACATTAGGAGCCCTAAAAACACGCTGGATACCCTCAAAATGCGCCCGAAACCTCAAAATACACCGGAGCACAAAGATGGCATGAGAGCCTCTAAAATAGGCCGGGCCCGAAAAAAGCGACATGGTCACTAAAAAGAATTCGCCGGTTCAGTAAATAAGCGCATGGGTTGGGGCGGGGGGTGGGGGGGGGTGCTTCGAAGCGCATCGGTTGGAGGGTGCTTCGAAAACGCGCCGGGACCTCAAAAACACTGCGTGTCCACAGAAATTAATCAGTGAATAAAAACGTCGGGCCCTAAAGAGAACACCGAACCAGCCCGCGTCTCGGCTCAGTAGCCAATCTGACAGCATATTCAGGAGAAAGATGAGGCACGTCGAAGCTCACAAGTGTGTTCCAAGTCCTTTTCATAGAAAATGTGGGAAGAAGAGAAATAATATCGAATTGAATTCATCGAATATTCTCACAGAACCTCCACGCGAATCATTCGGCAGGTATTCGTGCATTCGTGCATGTGTATGTTCACGTGCACGAACGTTGACGTGGTGGCGACCCGGCGTTACTGACTAAAATGCGTGAAATTGTAAAGATTGAGATGTTTACAGGTAATTTGTACCGGTGTCACTTTAGTGGTGTAAGTTGACTTATCAAGAGATTCCAGAAAAAAAACTTTGAGCACGAAGAGGGGGTTGAAATCTAGTGACTTAGAAAGGACGGTGGTTGGTTGGGCCTCGTGCACAGGAAAATTATGTGGACATTCATTATTTTAAGTTTAGAAAACGGACCCTTTGAAGAAAAAAATAGCGGTCCAAATTCGGTGACTTTAAAAATAGGGATATATTTCATACTCTCAAATCTGTATGGCCCCTGACGCAAATCCTAGGCGCGGCACCGACGGGGAGGGGCGAAGTTGAAAATTGCCCCCCTTTCCACTCAAGACGATGGGCTAGATCCGCCAGTGTAGACAGAGCCAGGGATTTCGGATTCGAACATTCACCAAGTTGCATTATCAAGGACAGAAGCAAAGAGGCGTCGTCCTACCCGGGGACCGTATTCTGGTTCCCATTACGCAATTCAGCGTTATTGCCGTTATGCTATTCAGCCGTGATACCGACGAGCTGCGGCGGCCAACCGTGACGCCGACTGTGGTGCCAAGTCCAGCGTTAGCTGCCGATGTGGTGCCAAGTCCAGCGTTAGCTGCCGATGTGGTGCCAAGTCCAGCGTTAGCTGCCGATGTGGTGCCAAGTCCAGCGTTAGCTGCCGATGTGGTGCCAAGTCCAGCGTTAGCTGCCGATGTGGTGCCAAGTCCAGCGTTAGCTGCCGATGTGGTGCCAAGTCCTAGCGTTAGCTGCCGATGTGGTGCCAAGTCCAGCGTTAGCTGCCGATGTGGTGCCAAGTCCAGCGTTAGCTGCCGATGTGGTGCCAAGTCCAGCGTTAGCTGCCGATGTGGTGCCAAGTCCAGCGTTAGCTGCCGATGTGGTGCCAAGTCCAGCGTTAGCTGCCGATGTGGTGCCAAGTCCAGCGTTAGCGGATGTGGTCAAGTGCAGCGTTAGCTGCCGATGTGGTGCCAAGTCCAGCGTTAGCTGCCGATGTGGTGCCAAGTCCAGCGTTAGCTGCCGATGTGGTGCCAAGTCCAGCGTTAGCTGCCGATGTGGTGCCAAGTCCAGCGTTAGCTGCCGATGTGGTGCCAAGTCCAGCGTTAGCTGCCGATGTGGTGCCAAGTCCAGCGTTAGCTGCCGATGTGGTGTCAAGTCCAGCGTTAGCTGCCGATGTGGTGCCAAGTCCAGCGTTAGCTGCCGATGTGGTGCCAAGTCCAGCGTTAGCTGCCGATGTGGTGTCAAGTCTAGCGTTAGCTGCCGATGTGGTGCCAAGTCTAGCGTTAGCTGCCGATGTGGTGTCAAGTCTAGCGTTAGCTGCCGATGTGGTGCCAAGTCTAGCGTTAGCTGCCGATGTGGTGTCAAGTTCAGCGTTAGCTGCCGATGTGGTGTCAAGTCTAGCGTTAGCTGCCGATATGGTGTCAAGTCCAGCGTTAGCTGCCGGCTGTGGTGCCAAGTCCAGCGTTAGCTGCCGATGTGGTGTCAAGTCTAGCGTTAGCTGCCGATGTGGTGTCAAGTCCAGCGTTAGCTGCCGATGTGGTGTCAAGTCTAGCGTTAGCTGCCGATGTGGTGCCAAGTCCAGCGTTAGCTGCCGATGTGGTGTCAAGTCTAGCGTTAGCTGCCGATGTGGTGCCAAGTCTAGCGTTAGCTGCCGATGTGGTGCCAAGTCTAGCGTTAGCTGCCGATGCTTAGGAGTGCCGCAACAAATACCTTCATTTGACTAAGGATTGAGAGCACTTGATGGAAAATGTTGCGATGAATGTTGGCAAAGATCAAAATTAAAATATTATTTTTAAATATTATATGTTATATTATATTTTATATTATATTATTATGACATAAATTCTGGCTCCGAGAGGAAATATCACAACTTGAAATGCTATATTACATCATAGAACACTTATGAAGGTTGGCCGGCAGCCGAAAAGCCGCCGCAAACGCCTTTACCTCAGCACATTCAATTCATGAAGAATATCGGTATGAACACCGACTACAATCAAATCTAAAACACACGTGATGCTCAGCAAAAACTAGAACCAGAAACGCCGTAGCAAACAGTCATCAGAGCTTTTAAAGCTTGACGGTGGGGTAGGGTCGGGACGGTCGTGCCGCTCAGGTGAACTCCGAACCACTCTTGCGGTGTGGGCTTTCTCCGCCTTCACCCTCGCTCGTACCCAGCTTATATTGCAGGTGTAAACAATGGTGGTGCAGGAAAATGTGCGACAGTGCAGCCACGGAGAGCATTGGATAAACATATTAACGTTAGCAATGCTATAATTATATACTATATATATATATATATATATATATATATATATATATATATATATATATATATATATATATATATACATCAAAATACAATATACATCCAAAATACATCCAGACAACATAGCAGAGGCCAACAAAGGCTACCACTTGTCGTTGCCGAAAAATCAGAGGGGAAATTTTGTCGCGTAAACATATGTTGTAAGCAGCTGAAATGTTGCCATTTTAGCGGGAGGTCGTTGAATTTCAGAAATTTTAGAGTACCCATATGGCCGCACACGACAAAATCGGTCGAAAACCCTCTCACCTCGATGCTCATTGGGTCCGCATTTTACTTCGTGTGTGACCTAAGCTACTCAAGGTCGCACCCGTCACATCCCCACTCTAGCGCACTCGCGCCACTCACGCGCTTCACACAGCGATACAGCAGAGGGCCGCGCCACCAGCTCAACCAATCGGGCAAGGCTTCGGCACGGGCTAGGCCAATCAGCAGCTGAGGTGAGTCACGCCATGCTCGACGGAAAACCCGCGCGATCAAGCCCACGAGCCTTGGCCCAGGATAATTATGAGCCGGCGCTGCCGTTGTAACAAAGCGGATGGAGTGGGTACGGCGGCTCACCAGACAGATTGGCAAATGCGAGAAACGGGTCGGTAGACCGGCGCTGGGTTTGCAGCGCTCTGAGCCGAGCTTCTTGGAAGGAACTTTGTCTTCTTACGTGGTGGCCAGGTTTCGATCGATTGGAGGCGCACGTGCTCTAAAGAGATTGCGCTTGCCTAAGTTCAGTATAACACGGATTGGATACGCGTTTTGGTATGGTTAATGTAACGGGCTGCAAGGAGATTGGACAAGATAGACGGATGTGAATACTACTCATACTGACATTTCCATACTACTCACACTGACATTTTCAGATTAGTTGATGCTGATACAAAATGTGTTAGTTGTTGGGCTTTAGGTGGTAGAAAATATGTGAATCCTTTCATCAGCAACAGCAGTTTTCATATACCACGATGCGAAACACATGAATGCACGCATTTGGAACTGAATCCATACCATCATTCTCTTAATTGATTCCATTAAATCAGGGATGTCGAAATCTATGCTTTGAGGGTCGTGCCCCCATGCTGCTTAGTAAAACTCCAATGATTCCAATTTTTAACATACCCCTGTGTTGGACCCGCAATTGATTTTGGCTCCCACTTCCCAAGGGGAAGTGGGAGTGAAAATGGGAATCCAGCTTTCCCAAGGGGAGTGAATAGAACATGGCGATAATTGTACACCGATGCGCTTTGTATGGCTTTGATACCACCCTTTCCCATTCTCCTGGTCATGGGCTTCAGAGAAACTATCGAAAAACAAAATATGGAGTGGATGTATGTGAAGAGCAAAATATTAAATGCGGCAAATATCAGATGCTAAAAACATGGAAAATGTGTAATATTGAATGCGGAAGATACGGAATGAAAATTATTTATGCCACCAGGTCACTTCCATCACGTCTTCTCCCTCGCCTCATGATGCGACCATCGAAGTTGAATGACGTCATTGGTTTACGGCGCTATGAAGCCTCAGTGGCAGTACTACACATGCAAGTGGAATAAATGGTGGTGAAGCACACTGCTGTTTGCCAACGATACAATTTCTTTATGACTGCCACAATATGTTCGGGCAGGGAAGAACTGGGCCATGGTTGATGCTCGGAGGTTGTATTTTTGCTTGCTCGTAATGCTGCTTCCAACATGCGACAATGTTCTTTCCACGTGGACTGTTTCATAGCCAACAATATTTCGAGGTGGAAAATCACATCTTGTTGATGATTGAGAAGATGAGATGAAACATCTCATCTTCCGATGAGATATTTTCCCATTATCTTGCATAGTGGCCACCTCTCGCACTTCTAATTTGTGCCTTTACACTCGCCCCGACCTTCAATCATTGCTTTTGGAGCTGCATAAGCATGCCTCGCATGGCTGAAGATCCCGGGTCCGGACCAGCCTGGTTTGGGACCCTGGTAATGCTAGGTTGTCATTTTGCCTATTCAATCTAAAAATATGTCCTGAAAATAAGGGCCTGCCCCCTAGTTTAGTGAGAGATGTCCAGCCTTGATTACGTCGTGTGTTGACGTCTACATAAACATGCAAAAGTAGCCTAGTTGGACAGAAGTCAAGCTTTTTCTTCTTGAAAAAACCCAGAGTAACACTGGAAAAGGGGTACAAAATAAAGTTTTCACAGGACTGATTCACATTTTCTTCAGCCAGTTTCCATTTTCCTCTTACGTTTTGCAAATCCACATATCTGGTTGAATCGATCGGGTTATTCACATTCATCATGAACCCACGAAAAGATTATTCTCGCATTCCATAATCCGTAGTTTGATTTTGCAAATCATATGGTTGGTAGCATAGTAGGTATGCAGGTTTGTCAAAAGACTACATACACATGATATGTAACACCAGGTTATCGAACCATGACGTGAATTGAGCGCCCAACTGTAGGTTGAATTTGACCTGTGGACGAAATGTAGCATATTATAATTGTATACAAGCATGCAATATTTATTCATGTGTTCTACACCTTAAAACCTTCTTTTCTGTTCGGGATGGTATTAAACACACAAATAGGAAGATTGGCGTGGAAATTACCCCTAGCCAAGAAGGGTATCGCATATAATATATCATTTTTGCATTACTTCTTCATATTTTACTATAATAATTATTAGTTGCAAAATGAATATTTTCAATTTTCACCTGTCCTCTATTCGTAATTTCTACCAGCGCTGCCTAAATTAAGACAGTCGAAAGGGGAATAATGCTAGAGTTCGTAGTGAACATCGGTGCACTGTACCGTTCTTGATTCAATTTACAGGCATTGTGAAGACATTGAAGCCCCATATCGCAGTAAAGCAATGCTACATTCCAGGCCAGCGCCTCTGACAAAATCGATAATTTTATATAACAGGTCTTTCTCTCGAATTGTAATTTCTAAAACACTGGTCAGACTAAGAAGTGGGAAATGTGAGGACGGAAAGTCCGATCAGAAAGCCCGGTCAGGACCGGCGGGTTTTACTGCTCTTTGGAATGTATATTGATCTTTCAGCCGGTATTTTAATTGCTTTCATTTTTGTGCTTTTCCAATCATTATAAACTTGATAAAAACCTAATGATGATAATCATCATGCAGCTGATGAGATCCATTTCAACATACCAGCCAGCAATTGTGTCACGTGCATGGCACAATTTGATGATAATTCCTTCAATATTTTCAAGTTGTATGCTTTAGTTTGTTGAAAATAGCAAATTATCCAAGACTTTGGTTCATAGTTCGAACATATTCATAACATGCAGCTTTCAAAAGTAAGATTTGCAACTGCACCAAAGCAAAAACTGTTATTCGGTTTCACCAGGCATCGAATGGTAGAATATGGCTGGGACGAGGCCGAAATGACCAATAAGTTGTACATGGCATCAAAATAAGAGTGATGTTTTTTTCGACTGAAATATTTCCATATTTTGAGAGGAATTAATCATAATAAGACCCATTTTGGGGATGGTTTATATTGGCGGACGGCACATTTCCTATGGTGGTGGCGTCCATTTTAACACAGCTACAGGCTGAAAAAAAACAGCGGCACGGAGAGCGGAAGGAGTTTAGAGGCGTGCCGGACTTGGCCCCCACCAAAGCGTATCGGCAGCGCGACGTCATAGCGGCACGAGGTTTTTCCTTCATAAGGTTAACGTAATGGAGGGGGGTAACTTGAAGAAGCCAAGCGCCACAAGGAAATCTTTTTGGGATAAAATAAAATGCTCCTCGTTTAAAAGACGCTTTACTGTGCTGTGCATAAATGCAGCCTATTTGCGTTTTACTTGCTGATAAATATTTTATATCTATTCTCAAAGATAATCTTGAAACGTTCCACAGTGCCCCTAAAGGGAAAATTGTATGTGGCGAGCAATGCATAGGGAGAATAATAGGATTATAATCAATGGTGGATCTGGGATTTCGCTAAAGAGTGTGGGGGTAGAAACTTGAGTAAGCGCCTACATATTGCCAGGTCAGGAGGCCAGGCGTTAGGAGGCTCTTGTGCCGGGACTGAAAAAGGAAACCCGGGCTAAAACAAACAAAATCAGAAGAGGTTCCTAAAAAAATCGCGGCGAGTCCAGAAAACTAGCATCCGAACCCTGATAACTCGCGTCTGGGTCCCGAAATCACGCACCGAGGCCCGACAAATATTGTCTGAAATCCGACAAATCACACTGGAACCTCCATAAACCGCACTAGGGCCTAACAAAATCCCTTCAAGGGTTCTAAATATATACAGCGATACCTTCAAAGCCACCGGAGCCCCAAAAACGCACCGAGGCCCTCCAAAATACATCGGTCCCGGAGAAAACGACAGGGCTTTAACCCGGCAGTCACTGGGGTATTTGCACTCACACGAGTCACTAGGGGGGGGGGGGGGACTTACCTTGTGTCTCTCCACCAATGAGTCGATTACGCCGATTCAAACAACATTCGATAGCTTCATGACGTTAATCCAGAGCAAATGTTTTATTTGTTTACGTGGAGGCCACTGATGAGGTCACAGGTAATGCCAAGTTAAAGCAATTGACTGTTTTTCTGAGCTCATGTTCATAACGCAAACGAGGGCATTATCCTAATATAGAATCCCAGTTGTGGTTCAATACATGCAGTGTGTACGTACAATATTAAACTTACGTGTTGGTCAATGCATGTATTAGATTATATGTAATTATACAATAATTATAATTATAACCATGCAATAATGATATTCTTATATATATATATAATTATTATATCTTATATATATAAGATATATATAATTATATAATTATTATATATATACTTATTATATATATAATTATTATATATATAATTATTATATATATAATTATGATATATATATCATTATTATATATATATATATAATATATAATTATATATATATACCATCTTGACTTGTTGTCCTCTGGTCAAGTGAGATAATCTGGGAAGAAGATGTATTGGCGGTTTGGTTCAGTGTGCAATGCCTTACAGGTTTATAGGCTACATTTCTATGAGGAGCTCGAAAAACGGACTTACACTTCCGCAAATATCACTGAATAGAATCTCTCTCTCTCTCTCTCTCTCTCTCTCTCTCTCTCTCTCTCTCTCTCTCTCTCTCTCTCTCTCTCTCTCTCTTCTCTCTTTTATTTTTTTTTTTTTTTTTTTTTTTTTTTTTTTTTTTTTTTTTTTTTTTTTTTTTTTTTTTTTTTTTTTTTTTTTTTTTTTTTTTTTTTTTTTTTTTTTTTTTTTTTTTTTTTTTTTTTTTTTTCTCTCTCTCTCTCTCTCTCTCTCTCTCTCTCTCTCTCTCTCTCTCTCTCTCTCTCTCTCTCTCTCTCTCTCTCTCTCTCTCTCTCTCTCTCTCTCCCGGCTCAGCCGGGCCGGCGGTCGGCGAGGAGTGTTGGCCGTGTCTGGCCGGCGGTCGGCGAGGAGTGTCTGGCCGTGTCGTGGCGAGCCTCGGCTCGGTGGTTCGGCTTTCATAAGCAGCCGCCGCCCTGACTGGCTGCTGTCAATTCCAGCCTCCATATTTATCAAAGTAAATACAGCCATGCAAATTGGCCTGCATTGACCTACAAGAAGCTGGACTTAGGCCAATGACACGAATATTTTGAAATACGACAGGTCTTCCTGATCTAAATGCAAAATTGTTAGACATAACAAAGAGGGCAGGTGCAATACTGCATGCAGCCCGGTATGTGAATGTACATGAATGGCGCACCCTAGTGCTGTTGCAGGAATCGGGTGAAGATGAATACGCCTAACTGATCAGCCGATAGACAAAACGGCCAGGAAATTAGGCATGCATTATAGTTATTATGCTTGACACTGGTACATATAAAATTGAAGCAGAAATGCAGCTGAAATTTAGCATTATACAATTAGCATTTAGTAGCAGCATGACGCGAGTGAAATGCGGTGCGCAGAAGTGCTCATGAAATTCCTGATGTATGGGAAGAGGAGAGGTGGTAGTGCCGATCCTGATGTATGGGAAGAGGGGGTATTACAGATCTTGATGTATGGGGAAAGGAGAGGGGGTAGTACCGATCCTGATATATGGGGAGCGGAGAGGGGGTAGTGCGATCCTGATGTATGGGAAGAGGAGAGGGGGTAGTGCAGATCCTATATATGGGGAAAGGAGAGGGGGTAGTGCCGAGCCTGATGTATGGGAAGAGGGGAGAGGGTAGTGCAGATCATGATATATGGGGAAAGGAGAGGGGGTAGTGCCGATCCTGATGTATGGGAAAAGGAGAGTGGGTAGTGCAGATTCTGGTATATGGAGAAAGGAGAGGGGATAGTGCCGATCCTGACATATGGAGAACGGAGTGGGGGTGGCGCCGATCCTGATGTATGGGGAGCCGAGGGGGTATAGTGCCGATCCTGATATATGGGAAGCGGAGAGAGGGTAGTACCGATCCTGATGTATAGCGAGCGGAGATGAGATAGTGCCGATGCTAGTAACTTAAAGTTTTCTTCTAGAGTTGTCTGCGAAAACAATTTTTAATTCGCTGAGTCTAATTAAAAATAACTCTTAATTTCCTAGTTGTATACTGCTGTTTTATTTGCCTACCTACGATTTTTAATGACTCAATTTCTTCTAATATACGTTTTTCATGTTGGCATCCTTGTGTCAGTGCACTTTATACTGATTTCTCGATCTCTTACTTAAATCTGGAAGAACAATATGCTGTCATGTTTCACGGTGTCATCGCAGCGAAATTCGACGCAGCCCAAGACAAATCGGAAGTCGCAAGTCAACAGAAAGGAATACCATGAAGCTCCTCTGGAAAGATTTGCTCGTACAGCCTTAAACGGAAACTGAATGTGAATTTGATAGGCAGATGAATCCGAGTAACTGATATAAATAGTGTCACGGGGATGCTGTTTCAGCGCATTCTAAGTTCTATCTTCGCATTCTGTTCTAAGCGCATTACTGTTAGTTGGTGCTACGTTGTATACGCATTGATGCTATTTATGCTTCATTGAGATGACCTGCTCCCTGAGTTGGTGTCTAAATCGTGTCTGCATGACCACGGGTGGAGAACGCAATGGGACAGGTGTGACCTGTGCTACATCAATGTTGCTGAGATTTAACACTGGGCCCATGGCGGGACATAGCATTCAAGTGACGTTCGATTGACTTTCACGTTCAACTGACTGCAGTCACAGGCATACATACCAGTGACGTCACTTATGCAAATACGAGTGACGTCGCCGACATCCGTGCCAACGACTTTATTGCTACTTTTGGCATGCGGTCGACCGAGGTGCTGTGTCAATATATGACGACTCAGACTCACTGATGCCACCCAGGCGCCGATACCAGGTCGTCCCGGAATTGCCGCGCTGCTCACGGCTTGGTCGTGACATGGCTCTTGCCGGACTGTCGCTAGGCCAACGGTTCCATCCCCGGTACAGTGGAACTAGCCTCGTTGTCCGACAAATCACGTGCCGCGTGCAACGTGCATATAGTGGCAGCGGTAACGATGCATTATTCTACCAGCGGAGCATGCACATGGTCAACATATGCCAAAACGAACAAGGGAAGCAGTGGCGAACGCCACGTCACTCCTGTGAAAAAGGTTCAAGAAAGCGGTCCAAGGCTGACAAGCGGTGAACGCTGTCCCAAATTAAAACAGCCACTCCCGGTCATTTGCCGAGGAAGCGAAAGGTTGCTGACGAGAATGGAAGGTGTCTGTTGTTCTCAAGACAATTCAATAGCCGTAGGTCTCTTAGGTATGATGGAAACAAGCGTTTCTGTTTTGGCACAGTGATGAATGCCTTTACATATCACGAGAAAAGAAACTCTTCCTGCCAGCGTCTCCTGCAACAGTTTGATGGCTGCCAAACACCGCAACAAGAGAGAGTCTGTTGCTGCAGCAAATCCAGGCCCACAACTCAGTTCTAACCAAGCTGTTGAGCCCAGTTTGGCTCACAGTAAAAGTAACTAAGGATTCGTACACAATGAATCTAATCCCAGTAACGATCAGGTCATGATCAGTCATGGCCATATTCGCTCGAGCAATTGCTTTCTTCGGCTCTTAAATGAGGAAACAGGGAGCCGAAAATGCACATCAGAACTTAGAGAATTTAGGCTGTTCAGTTGCTTGGTGAAAAAATACGCCATGTGCTGAGAAATACTCCATGTCTTTCAACTATGATGAGGGTAGTGTCACGCATCTGCAGTTTGGAAGTAAGATATTTTGAGATGTAATGGGCAGCACTGAACTGGATGCCATTCAAGAGAAAAAGATGTAGGCGTGCTAGCACTCAGATCAGGCGTATTAGCACTCAGTTCAGGCGTGCCAACCTCAAGGGACATTAAAGCAAATAAACGCAGCTCAGCTAGGAGCAGGTAATTTCGAATGTTTGGAATGATTAATACGAGTGTCCAATATAAAAGCAAGGAAGTTATGGAAAATTGTACTTTGTCTATGTGCGATACCAGCAGGTGGAACAGGTATACACTGTGTAGGCTTGGAGCCATTACTTAGAAACAAACAGGCATGCTAGAACGAGTGTAGCGCAAAGTCACTAGTTTGATCGGTGGACTAGGCAACTTAGACTATGGAGAAAAGGTTATGGCATTGGGTATGTACTCAATCAACCATGGGAGATAAGGGGTGATGTGAATGTGCTGTTTAAAGAAGTACAAAGTTCAGGTAATGTCAACCTGAATGATGTTCTTCTATTTAGCGTATCACATAGGCGTCATTAATTCAGGTTAGACAAGTCAACGTTTAGGACAATTAAACTTCAGCACGTTTTCAGTCAAATGGTGGCGGCTCCATGGGACAGGCTGCCTGATGATGTAGTGGTCAGTCACTCATGGAATGTATCTAATAACAGAGTGGACACATTCTCTATGTCCACAAATCCCAGTTGGGAATTACCAGTTGTTCGGTAGGCGGTGGGAATTGGGGTGGATGGAGGACGATTAATGCTAGTTGGCATAGATGGAGGCATTACATAATTATCCCTGTTCCCAGCATGCAATTCAACCGTATTTCTTTCATGCAACGTCGCACACTGAATGCTAAATCTTGACAATTATTGGTGTTACATTGGCAGAACCAAATATATGGGCGTTTTCATCAACAAAGAAGGCCTGTTGTATTTTGATGCATTGAGCAACATTTGTCTCTTTCCCTAAAAGCAGTTTGTTACCCTCTTCATTAGGAGGGAACTCAAATACTTGGTGCTGCATGGCAACACCAATATTTTGATTCGTGTCGCACCAGCAATTCCAAAAGTACACGAACCTCCAACCCCGTTGATAGGTGGCTTAGATCATCCTCATAAATATACAATTTTGCTAGTAACATGTGTACATCCAGTGGATTAATTACCTTCCTTCGGGTATCTAAGGCTGATGAGACTGCCCATGACAATACAAGGGGTAGTTTCGTTGAAACTCAGGAGGTCAGTCAGGTGTTTCATGCTTTTCTTTTCGTCTATTAGTACTTTCCCTTTATAGGCTTATGCATATGATAGATGGCGACGTGACCTCCGCGCTATGCTATTCTGTGACGTATGAGGTCTGTGACGCCACTGGCACATGGCTAACGAGGCATCAGCAGTCACGCAGTCTGGTACGGCCAGCTAGCATCCGGCGGAGTTCACTCTCTTCTTCGTGCACCGGACTTCGTGGCCTCCATGCACCAGACCTCGTGTCCTCCATGCACCAGACCTCGTGTCCTACATGCACCAGACCTCGTGTCCTCCATGCACCAGACCTCCTGTCCTCCATGCACCAGACATCATGTCCTCCATGCACCAAACCTACTGTCCTCCATGTACCAGACCTCGTGTCCTCCATGCACCAGACATCATGTCCTCCATGCACCAGACCTACTGTCCTCCATGCACCAGACCTCGTGTCCTCCATGCACCAGACCTCGTGTCCTCCATGCACCAGACCTCGTGTCCTCCATGCACCGGTTGCGGTGGTCGCCAACAGACACGGTGTGGGTGTGTTCCCAGTGACCGCCAGCCTCGCGCCGTCCTGTCGGTGGGTTCAAGGTCACATATACATCAAAGGATGCGGGACGAACACAATCAGCGGAGGCGGACGTGTGTTCCTCTGCAGCACAGCTGGCCGGCAAGCTAAGTGCATTGAGTTGTATGAAGCTCTTTAAGAGGTGTAAAAGTGACAACAAAATCAATCAAACCAATTGGAGAAGAAATCATGAGCCAAAGAGGATACGTTGTGGCTCTTAATAAGCCTTAGCACTGGATGACTTTATGACTTAAGTTCCTGATCTCTGTTTCGCTCTACCCTATCGCAGTCTTGGAAGTATCTTTTTATTTTTATTGTATTCTCTGATTTCTTCTCCAAGTGGTTTGATTACTTTTTCACTTTCATACCTTTTAAAAGAGCTTAATGCAACTCAACGCACCTGGCTTGCCGGCCCGCTACGCTGCAGAGCAACAGACGTCCGTCCCCACTGATTGTGTTCGTCCCGCCCTTTTGATGTTCAGGGGCGGGACGAACACAATCAGTGGATTGTGTGTATGTGGCCTTGAACCCACCGACCGGGCGGCGCGAGGCTGGCGGTCACTGGGAACACACCCACACCGTGTCTGTTGGCGACCACCGCAACTGGTGCATGGAGGACACGAGGTCTGGTGCACGAAGGACACGGGGTCTGGTGCATGGAGGACACGGGGTCTGGTGCATGGAGGACACGAGGTCTGGTGCATGGGGGACACGAGGTCTGGTGCATGGAGGACACGAGGTCCGGTGCATGGAGGACATGAGGTCCGGTGCATGGAGGACACGAGGTCCGGTGCATGGAGGACACGGGGTCTTGTGCATGAAGGACATGAGGTCTGGTGCACGGAGGACACGAGGTCCGGTGCATGAAGGACATGAGGTCTGGTGCACGGAGGACACGAGGTCCGGTGCATGGAGGGCACGATGTCTGGTGCATGGATGACACGAAGTCTGGTGCATGGAGGACACGGGGTCTGGTGCATGAAGGACACGAGGTCCGGTGCATGAAGGACATGAGGTCTGGTGCACGGAGGACACGGGGTCCGGTGCATGAAGGACATGAGGTCTGGTGCACGGAGGACACGAGGTCCGGTGCATGGAGGGCACGATGTCTGGTGCATGGATGACACGAAGTCTGGTGCATGGAGGACACTGGGTCTGGTGCATGGAGGACACGAGGTCTGGTGCATGGAGGACACGCGGTCTGGTGCATGAAGGACATGAGGTCTGGTGCACGGAGGACACGAGGTCCGGTGCATGAAGGACATGAGGTCTGGTGCACGGAGGACACGAGGTCCGGTGCATGGAGGACACGAGGTCCGGTGCACGGAGAAGAGAGTGAACTCTGCCGAATGCTAGCTGGCCGTACCAGACTGCGTGACTGCTGATGCCTCGTTAGCCATGTGCCAGTGGCGTCACAGACCTCATACGTCACAGAATAACATAGCGCGGGGTCACATCGCCATCTGCCGCCGTCCCACCACACCGCTCCGCAATACCTCCATACCTGCATACCCTCCATACCTGCAAACCCACCATACCTCCCACAATACTAACTCCGTATCTCCATGCCCACCATGCCTCCCACAATACCACATCCATACCTGCATACCCACCATACCTCCCCCAATAGCACCTCCATATCTCCATGCCCACAATACCTCCCACAGTACCACCTCCATACCTCCATACACACAATACCCCCACAATACCACCTTCATATCTCCATACCCACCATACTTCCCACAATACGACCTCCATACTTGCATATCCACCATACCTCCCACAATACCACCTCCATGCCTCCCACAATACCACCTCCATGCCTCCCACAATATCACCTCCATATTTCCATACCCACCATGCCACCCATAATACCACCTCCATATATCCATACCTTCCACAATATCATCTCCATATCCACCATGCCTCCCACAATACCACCTTCATACCTGCATATCTGCCACACCTCCCACAGTGCCACCTCCATACCTACATGCCCACAATACTTCCCACAATACCACCTCCATACTTCCATACCCACAATACCACCTCCATATCTCCATACCCGCCATACCTCCCACAATACCACCTTCATACCTGTATATCCACCATACCTCCCAAAATACCACCTCATACCTGCATATCCACCATACCCCCACAATACCACCTCCATACCTGGATATCCACCATACCTCCCACAATACCACCTCCATATCTCAATACCCACCATGCCTCCCACAATACCACCTCCATACCTGCATATCCACCATACCTCCCACAAATGGCTGCATATCCATACCTGCATATCCATCTACCTCCCACAATACCACCTCCATACCTGCATACTCACCATACTCCCACAATACCATCTCCATATCTCCATACCTCCAACAACACCACCTGCATACTGCATACCCACCATATCTCCTACAATGCCACCTCCATACCTCCATACCCACAATACCTACCACAATACCACCTCTATACCTGCATACTCACCATACCTCCCACCATACCGCTGGCGAATTTCCATCGCGAGCACGGATGTGTGCGCGCTTTTCATCAGCGGGCTGACGGCCGTGAAGGTCGCCGGTCCGCTGACGTAAGCACCGGACGGGACGCATCACTCGCCAATGTCTCGGCCGGCGGCGGCTGCCGGCGCGCTGCCAGGCCACGGCAGAGACGGCGCCCACACCGACCACGGCCGGCGCACGTGCAGATCACGGAGCCAGAGCCGCAGCAGGCGTGCCCGCTGATGACGGAGCCAGAGCCACAGGAGGCGTGTCCGCTGTGCCTGCTGACTGTAGCAGCGCGACACCGGGCGCCGACGTGCCATCACACCACAGCGGCGGCACGGCGCCGCCATGTTGGAGACGTCGCGGCTGAATGGGCACCACGGTTTGCCGATAATGTGGCGTAGTTAGTGGAGGGGGCGAGAGGGATAGGTCCTACCCACTGTTTGGTGATGTCCCCTCTGGTTGGAAAGAGGGCCCTTCTGATTGGAAAAAGGGCGCCCCTCCAGGATGCTCGCCCGCACCCTCTTGAAATATTCAGCCGAAAGCGTCACCAAGTGAAAAAGCCCCCCCTCCCCAGTGCACCGGAGTGGACACCTCGTAGTTGTCCCACTTAGCGACGCCCCTGGGAAATTCCCCATCGAAAATCGTCCCCGTCACTTCCCCTGTCCTCCATACGCCTCTGACTATGCAATTTATGTTTCGAAAACATCTTTTGTTGAGTCTTCAGATAGCGTCTTAACCATATTGAATACAGGAAGCTTTATTTGAACTTGATTGCTACTCATTAAACCAGTAACTCATGCCAAACGTGTGTACCAGTAACGATGGATGATCTCATATAACGTACTTCCAGTTGTGAACTGCAGTAATGAGCGGGTGGTGGAACTTGATATGCCTTTGACTGATATGGCCTGTGCCTCAACAGTGGTGTTGCCATGCACGCAGTCGTCTAGTAAGTGCGTGTACAACAGATTCTTCGCCATTTCCTTCGTCTCCTCGTCACCCGCCTTATTGCTGCCCATGGCGAAAATCGCTGTCTGTGGCCTCACGTATCATAAGTACTCACGATTGTGGCCTCACGTATCACAAGTGCTCATAGGTACTCACGTACCATAAGTACCATAAGTGCCGCCTGAGCACCAACAGAGCGGCCTCCGCCACCCCCAGTGTTGGATTTTCACTTCTCAGTCTTGTATGAAATCCTTGATGCCATGCAATTATGGATGCATAATGCCTGTTGGGCATAAATAATGGGGTGCATACATTTTACGAAGAGTAAGAAATAAACAGCACTCTATTTACATCAGCATATAATTTCTATCATTGGTTTGATTTGGATTTGACGAAACTTTTGCATCCAAAGTTTGACTAGTGCATTTCGGTGTGCCATATGTAGGATCCTGGTGGGCTCTGCTAATAGTTTGCTGCACTTCGCAGCCTGGCCTATGTTGTGCACAATATACACATTATGCTGTGGACGTTATGCTTTTAAGTTCGGGATTATAGGTATGGGTGTTGCATGGCATGGCAAATGTTCATTAAGACTGGGAAGCTAAATCTCTTCTATGAAGAATATTACCAATTTTGGCGTTCCTGAGATGAAAGGCAATGCTGCCTTTCATCGCAGGAACTCCATATCTCGGGAACCCAAATCATACTTTCTACTTAGAGAGCATTCAGCCATAGGTGATCACAACTTTGGATGAACTTTTTGCGTGAAACATGCCCTTGTAGGGTACTATGCACTACAAATAAACGTTTGCGTTCATCTAGCGAGGGCCATATACCGTCCGCTTTTTATGAAAAGAGCGCAATATATGGCGATGTTTGCCAGTGTTTTCAGGATGCGCTGTTATTTTCCGCCTTAGATTATACATTCGTCGGTTTCTCACTGCAAATCCACACTGCCAACTTTCCCTTACCTAACAATGCTAGCATCCCTTCAGCAAAAGCAGCAGTGGCGAAGGCGGTGGTGGTGGCGACTGGAGTGGCAGTGGCATTAGCAACAATGGAAAATAAAACGGCGAAATGGAGCATGAAGAACAGAAAGGAGAACCGGAGGCAACAGCAGCAACAATTTCAGTACCAGTCTCTTGAGGTAGTTTCCAGCCTTGTAGTAGCGATGGCTGGCACCAGTCGAAGCTCAATTGAGGGTGGGGTGGGTTGTAAGGGTGGAAGGTAGGCCAAAACACGGCTTGGCAACTTGATTACAAGTTGCCAGTAGCCGGTTTCGCACGGTTATATGCGCCGGGATGCAATGTCGATGACTTCGTCTATCGTCTAGTAGGAATAGAAGGTAATTGGAAGATCTGTTATTTATCTAGATATTTGAAACGTTCCGCAAAATTTACTTTTAAAGTAATAAATTCAACGTAAAATTCACCCAATATGTCCAGAAATCGATACGTTTAAAAAAGCTATAAACTAACGGAAACAACTCTCCGATCTGACCACATCTGGCACCATGACGCAGGAATTGATGAGATGAGAGTTGTCGGATGTAACATGCATATCCCATTGTATTGCTAGAAAATGTATAATATACGAAAGGAAATGATGGTATGCATCCTGCGGATGAATGCATTTGCATATCACTTGTTTTGTTTAGGACGTAAGTCATGTTTTGGATAAATATGGATTGTACCGCTTCAAGGTAGCATGATTCCATCTTGACAATCTCGAACATGTCCAATTCTTACCATCTTAAAACTGGTTGGTTACAGTTCCGATGCCGTAGAGTGCACATTAGAGAGAAGAGAGAGAGAGAGAGAGATATTACGATGCTCCATCGTTTAATTTCGTCAGTGTTCCTAAGATTAACGAGGCAGTTAGTGTTACTTTGGTACTTGAATTGGTACTTGAATAAGATCAGTGAGGCTGAAATTCACACGAGGCTGCAGATTGAGCTGTATTCGGGGAAGAGGATGGGGTGGGGAGGCCAGAGCCTTTGAAGTATATTCTTTCCAGTCAATACAATAATGTCGATGTCAAATATCCGCTTCATACGTTAATTAGCGCTTCATACTTTCCGGCGACCATGCTGGAATTACTTCCTCCCCCAGATGATGTCAGAAGGCTTTTTGATGTAATGCACTCCTTGTGCAGTGGCTATTGCGGCGGGTGAAATCGTGTGCATGGACGCAAGCAGAGAGAGAGAGAGAGAGAGAGAGAGAGAGAGAGAGAGAGAGAGAGAGAGAGAGAGAGAGAGAGAGAGAGAGAGAGAGAGAGAGAGAGAGAGAGAGAGAGAGAGAGAGAGAGAGAGAGAGAGAGAGAGAGAGAGAGAGAGAGAGAGAGAGAGAAGAGAGAGAGAGAGAGAGAGAGAGAGAGAGGGGAGTGAAGGGAAAAGAGGGATAAGATATACTCTTTAAATGCAATGCCAGAGTGTGTGGTGGCCACTCTAGCCCGAGTTCATCTCGGGCACCCGGACGGGAGGTCGGAGCCGTTCACCTGTGACCATGGCAAGCACGACCTCGTCCGATACCGCAGGTATCAGACGAGGCCACAAATTGATCGTGTGTGATAAGATAAAAATTGACCTTGAAATTAGGGCATGTATAGAGGAGACCGAGTCTAGTTGGTACAATCTCGGCGAAACTCAAGATAACTCATCACTTTGGAAGGGTGGCGAGGAGATAGTAATGCCAAGTCTAAATCTTCTAGTATCATACCCGATAATTATTTGTTCGTGGTATCCTCTGGGCTTTCCACCAGAGAGCAAAACATCGCATAGCTGCCGGTTCATCAATTTACCGGGCTGTGGGGGTAAATTGGTACTGATGATGGGGTAAGTTGATAAAATGTAGGTTAAATATAAGGTGTAATTTATAGGAGGTATTAGTTTACGCCATCTCAAAGGTTCATATTTCACCTGCACAGTAATAATACTGGTTTGGGTCCTGGCTGACCATAGCTCATGGTTTATGCCATTTATGGAATGGAATGGAACAATGCAGAAGCGTTCAATCCGAAGCTGCACCTTTATATTCGTTCAGTCTTTTCTGTCGGGTGATAAATGCCCGTAGAAATATGGAATAAGATTATCTTGAAACAGTTTTAGCAAACACTTTAAGAAAAATGGGGAATGCTGTGGTTATTTTATTTCATTACCAGTCCAAAAAATGTTGATACAGGCTGATGTTGATGCTGGCTGATTAAGTTAATGCAGCTTGTATCAATTTATCCCAAAGGTCTTCTGGTGCACACTGCAACGTGTTATGCAATAATGCGAGTACAGTGTAGCGACAAACGACTAAAGCATTTCACCGTTGCAAAGCTGAGAGAACATGGTAATGATAACAACCACTCAAACAGTTAGCAAGTGAGCGTCAAATGAGAAATTAAGGGGGAAACCTTTGCTCTAGCCGCGGGTCGAAAGAACTTGCACTTGTTTTTGCCGCGAGAAGAGGGTGCCAATAGCAGCATGTGTGGTAGTCATGGAAACCGGCTTCATATTTTTGAAGAAAATGCTGTTGTATCAACCATCCCGTGTATCAACTAGCCCCGGTCTCTACGTGCACCATAAGCACGGTGAATATAAAGATCACGAAAATGGTCACGACGTAAGCAATTGAAGGACCAATATAACACACATAATTGCATGCATATTGAGATGCAATGATGATTCATTGCCGTAAATATACGTCCTGCACTGCCGTAAACACACGTCCTGCACTGTCGTAAGTATACGTCCTGCACTGACTTAAATGTACGCCCTTAAATTCACGCATTGCCGTGAATATACATCCCGCACTGCCTTAAATATACGCCTCGCACTGCCGTAAATGCACGTCCTGCACTGCCGTAAATACACGTCCAGCACTGTCTTAAATATACGTCCTACACTGCCGTCAATATACATCCTGCACTGCTGTAAATACACGCGCCCTGCACTGTCTGAAATATACGTCATGCACTGCCGTAAATATACGTCCCGCACTGCCGTAAATATACGTCCCGCACTGCCGTAAAAATGCGTCCTGCATTGCCGTAAATACACGTCCTGCAAGATCACACGTTGGTGACCTTCCTCGAACATATGTGGTGGCCACCTGTGATCTCTCTTGCGCAGGCCATTTCTTGCACAGCGGGAACGCAATGGTACATGCCAAGAAAAATATATCAGGCGTTATCAGCCTTTGTCTCCCCTTTCACGACAACCGTATAATCACTGCCTTCACACGCACTGATGTCACGACCATGGAGTTACACTGATGAAAAATGTTCGTCAGATCAGGACGAAATGTTGGCTGATGTAAGAAACCCTGAGACCGCTTCATTGATTGGTGATTTGCAATACTTACGATTAGCCATTGGTCATTGGTCATTTAAAAAGACAATGTTGTGGGTGTTGAGGAGTGTTTCAATATGATGTCCGCGCTGGGATGTGGTGTGACAACCACATGCCTGGTGGTGGGCGTTGAGATCACCCAGCACCAGACAGGGGTGTGGGAGAAGACCGAAGAGATTGGTTACAGAAGTTAGAGATAGTGTATGCGTAGGAGGAAGATAGAGGGAAAGTACAGTAAGCTCTAGTTGTGCAAGTTGGACGGATACTGCAATAAAATTAAGGTCAGTGGGAATGGCGATAGGGTGATGAAGAAGGGTGTTCGAGACGAATAAAGCTACCCCGCCGCCGCGGGATGTAGTGTTTCTGTTTTGGGAATAAAGGGTATAACCAAAGATTTTAAAATTATATGGATCATTGTGGCGCCATGGGGTCTCCTGAACGGCCGCAATCAATGGTTTAGTTTTGATGATATATTCCTTGAATTCTGCCCAATGGGATATGAGAGACCTGGTATTCCATTTGAGCAAAAATTCAGTGGTGGGTGTCTGCATTAGTGGTGTTGGTGTTCACGCCCTCGCAAGCGTGTGTGTGGAGGGGAGGGCGTGACTGAGTCGTCCGTCTCGTATGAGTCGGACGACCCCGGGGGACCGGAAGGGGAGGCGATTCTGAGGGGGCGGGGTGGAAGAGGACCGCGCCTCGGACGGAGCAGCCTGGTGGCGGTCGGGGGCCGAGTGTTGGGGCCGCTCGCGATGGGAGACGGGCGCGTGGCCGGCGGCGGAGTGGCCTGGCGACGGAGGAGGGACCGGGGGTGGAGGAGCCCGCCATGGGAGCAGGGCACGTGGTCGGCGGAGGGTGAGTTGGGGAGGAGGGGGAAGGGTCGGGCTCAGTCGGTCCTGACGGGAGGGAGTGGGGCGTTGAGCCGACTATGCAGGGGTCGGCCACAAAGGGGCCAACCGGGGTCGGGTCCACACGGCTGGGGGCGAGGGCGCCGTGCTTCGCTGAGTGGCCAGGCGACGCGCCTGCCTCTCCTTGGCCCCTACCCAGGCAGGGCACCTGGGGGACGATGCAGGGTGGGGTCCCTGGCAGGCCGCGCATTGTTGCTCGGCAGATGAGCAAGACTCCGTTGGGTGTCCTTCTACACAGAGGCAGCAGACGGGGCCCTTTGCTCGGCACGCCCGGCTCTGGCGTCCGTACCGCTGGCAGAAGGTGCAGCGTGCTGGGGGCGTGGTCCAGGGGCGGAGTGCCACCCTGAGGTAGCCCGCCATGATGTAAGGGGGCGGGGTCAAGGTCCTGAGTCCGAGCTTCAGAACAGGGCCAGGTCTGTGTCGTCGGCCGAGGCGTGTCACTTCGCATACCCCCTGCGAATTCAGCTCCGCGAGGAGCTCAGCATAATATTAGCTGGGTACCAATATAAACGGAAACAGCAGCAGCAGCTTGCCCTGCAGCTGACGTCTTTTTTGCTCTTTTTTCCTATAAATGAAATATATTCATGTTGATTGGTCCAGCTACTCCCCGCCCGTCACACCTGCCGACACACCCGACACACCTGCCGACACACCCGGCACACCTGCCGACACACCCGACACACCTGCCGACACACCCGGCACACCTGCCGACACACCCGACACACCTGCCGACACACCCGACACACCTGCCGACACACCCGGACACACCTGCCGACACACCCGACACACCTGCCGACACACCCGGCACACCTACCGACACACCCGACACACCTGCCGACACACCCGACACACCTGCCGACACACCCGACACACCTGCCGACACACCCGACACACCTGCCGACACACCCGACACACCTGCCGACACACCCGGCACACCTGCCGACACACCCGGCACACCTGCCGACACACCCGGCACACCTGCCGACACACCCGGCACACCTGCCGACACACCCGACACACCTGCCGACACACCCGACACACCTGCCGACACACCCGACACACCTGCCGACACACCCGGCACACCTGCCGACACACCCGACACACCTGCCGACACACCCGACACACCTGCCGACACACCCGACACACCTGCCGACACACCCGACACACCTGCCGACACACCCGGCACACCTGCCGACACACCCGGCACACCTGCCGACACCACCCGGCACACCTGCCGACACACCCGACACACCTGCCGACACACGACACACCTGCCGACACACCCGGCACACCTGCCGACACACCCGGCACACCTGCCGACACACCCGGCACACCTGCCGACACACCCGACACACCTGCCGACACACCCGACACACCACCACTGCTCTTTTCTGCTCCGTTTTGCAGGACCCTCAAAATAGAGAACCCCGAACGCGAAGGGGTGTCACACCCCTGTCACCCTCGCCCTCACCTCTAACCTGAAAATCGTTACTGTCCTATTGTGACTCAAATGTATCGAATCTGATCAAACATTTCCAGTCCGTGTATATAAAAATCGGTACACAACATCGAATAATTAATTGCGCTTGAATACCAAATAGCTTCCAATGAGCTTTACACCTTACCAATGGGTCCGTTTCTTGGGAGCATGCTAGATTACGTAGAGTACCTCATTTGGCACCTTGCATTAATCTAGCATAGTGTGGGGAAGGATCTCCACCAGCCCTCGGTGGAACATTCCTGGTGAAGCTCGTGAACCGTCGTCTCATCCTTTGTGCCAAACAAAACAAAATATTAGGAACGGCCGTTAATTGCACTGCCACCACTACCTCGAGACGAATCCCTCGTGACCCTCTCTAAGTCGGTCAAGGTCATACCCGGCAAACAAAACGCTCGAACTGTTATTAGACCATTGGAATTTTCCATGAAACCCCCTCGCCCAGGCTTCGACACAATGTCCTAGTGATGCCCCTGTGGAAGCACATCCACCAATCTTGAAAATCCCTGATGGTACCCCTACATCAGCACCTCCACCACCCATCAAACTTCATGACGTCTATCAATCAGCACCTTATCCTCCCTGGCAAAAACAAATTATGGAAACTGCTTTGACTCCATCAGACTATCGATGCAGATCCCCGATGATGCCGATGAATTTGTCCTTAATTGGTACATTTACCCCCTCCTCCTTCAGGAAATCATCGGCGTTGTAACCGATTCGACAACTCTGCACTCTACTCTGCTGACTGCATCCTACTGCCGGTTGGTGCAGTCAGCTGATATCTGGAAGTCTGAACTGGTTTTATCATGAAGGCTTCGTTCAAAAATTGAATAATCCTATAAGTAATTCAAACAGCGAATACAAAATATTACCCCACTCACTCCAATGCTGAGCTGTGGGCCGAAAGTTTAGTGTGAGAGGCTTACCTCACATCACATGTCCCCAAACTCCCCACTCAGAACATATATTATGTCATCATGCAACGCAGCGAAGGCTACCAATAGCCTGACTTGGTCTCTTTTTATAAAGTGAACGTGACACCACTCCTCCCCAACACACGCACATAAACGTTTTCAAAGAGCGCCACACCTACTAGTGACTCCCTTTTGCTCTACCCACCATGCTATACCCCGTCCGCACAGACCATTTCTAGCTGGTTGTTATTTTTACTGGACACTATACATCAGGTACACGTTTTCGTTCACCTGGCACAAAATCAGGCATGTTGACTTTTGGTTTTTAACACAAACATGGCATTAGGGTAATAAAAAGCTCAGCTGTGGTTGAACACCTACAGTGAGTACCAAAAATTGGCCATGAATCACACTCCGACATCGTTTTAAGTCAGGTCACCTGTGAGGAGGTCAGACTTGGGCAGCGGATCATGCCATGCCGTGCGGGCCGCATCAATTCGATCAGCTGTGTGGCTGATGACATCACAGGTGACGTGTGTCCTGCCCCCCCCCCCCCTCCACTGGGGCCAATGGCCACCTGTCGGCCCAGCCAGCGAACTGCTGTGCAGAAGCATGCACAGCTGAACACAAACACGAAAAGGTGTTCCAGGAATGATTACACCCAGAAGGAGCTGCATGGGGCTCCAAGGTTACATACGCACCTGGAGCTGCATGGGGCTCCAAGGTTACATACACACCTGGAGCTGCATGGGGCTCCAAGGTTACATACACACCTGGCAATAACGGTTGGGGGCTAGGCCAGTGTCTATGAAGATAGAGCCTGGAACTGAAGATACCAGTGAGCTCCACCCAGTGGCGTAGTCAGGAGTTGGTAGCGGGTTGCGAATGTTTGAAGGGGGTCCCTTATCTACCCAGGCCCTCCCTCACTTTTCCGAAATTCATCGGTTTCGGTCACTTTGCTTTCGGAGAGCTCATATATTTAGAAATATATATATATATATATATATATATATATATATATATATATATATATATATATATATATACATTAGGCAAAGATGGTTAGATGCGTGGCAAAATAAGGCACTCCGCGTTGGCGTGGTTAATGCGACCACTGTTAAACCTGTAGTCCAGGTTCAACAGTCCGGTAATGGTCAGAAAGAAAAAGCAAGCCATCGTTAGGCGTCATGAGCGGACATGATACCGGTGACTCCCATCTGGCGGTGGGATTGTGAAGCCTACCAGAGTGGGCTTGCCATGATTAATGCCATAATCTAGTTTCTACAGGAGGTACACGGAATTTCCAATGGTCAAATTTGGCAATATTCAAACAAGCTCTCTTATGATGTGCATTTCGTTTCATTATCAAATCATTTCACCTTGTCACTCTACCCCCAAAGTGAAATGGGAGCAATTGGTCACTCAATTTCTTGTAATACAATGCGTCATGCAGCTTCTGTGTGATGAGCTGATAATTCCCAATGCTCTTAGCTAAACGAAAATTGAATATGCTACATTTTGATATCATCTTGAATAGTTTTCATGAAGTTTTAACCCTGTCACTTTTGCACTCAATTCCAGCATTTGTGCGCCATTATCACATTGTGTTCATTTAAATTGTATATCAGATGTTTCACATTAGCGAATGAATTTCTAATGGTCTGAAATAAACCGACATAACATTAGCTGCCTTCTGATGCCATACTCGACCATTTTTATATATATCTGACCTTGTCATTTTTCACATTTCGACATGAATCTTTTAGGCATTATTGAGCTTCTGGCATGGCTCGATACGCGTCAAGTGTATCGAGCCATGCCATACATTTGCTGCCCAGATGACCCGTAGAGCCGTCGAGCGTCGCCGCGTCAAAAAAGAAAGTTCCAGCCTTCATCAATGATTAATACCAAGCAACATCGGCTCCGCCACGCCAAAATTATGTAGAGGAAATTCACGGTTGCAGATGCATTCTTTCCGTTTGACGCCCATGAGCGTAAAGTTCTTCAACAATATGGAGGGAACCTGTCGGCCTCAATTCCAATGGTGGCGAAAATCATGCCAGGCACATCGCCTATCGTTTCAAACATGAAATATGTATGTAACTTTGACGTTTGGGCCCATTAATGTTCAGGGAAATGGTTCCGCGCCCAGCCAAATCATCAATGACGGTCAGTCGGTGACGAGTCGCAGGCGCCGCCGCCGGC
This sequence comes from Ashinkailepas kermadecensis, assembly GCA_034440615.1. Taxonomy (NCBI): domain Eukaryota; kingdom Metazoa; phylum Arthropoda; class Thecostraca; family Neolepadidae; genus Ashinkailepas; species Ashinkailepas kermadecensis. The sequence goes on from JAOTOM010002519.1 coordinate 73,218, forward strand.
GGCCCGTTGCCTATGGTGGATGAATGCCAGAATGTAGTTCCAGAAGAATATTCGCAAGGTAACATTATGTGCAATATATCAGTGTAAGTGACCATGAAAATCTGAGGGCAAGCTAACCTTAATAAATGTACTTCACATCATATTTTATGGAGACAGAGTCTCATAAATTGTAACTATATTCCCCGTGCACACACTAACAAGCATCCGGATGCGCTTGTCGCGGAAACATATTTCAGAGTTTTTGAATGGCATCAGGAGCCTACCTGTTTTCTTTCTTGCACAGGAGATCATCCGATGTCCGCGTTACCACTGCGCCTGACGCCTAACGTTTCTCTGCTGAGAACAACCAAGACAATAAAACTATGACGGAAAATAAAGGGACATCAACACATCTCTTATGCGGGCATGAAGTTTGTTACCTGGAGCAAAAATACGAGTGCTCGTCTCCATGTACACAATTGCTTCTGTCCGTTATCCGCTGCCTTCAGATATAGTTTAATAGGGATAAGGGTAAGCCCACATTGTTGCGCCCTTTCAACACCGTCATATTTTTTTCCAAATGGTGCGTGAATACCAGTGATGTAAAATAAGTGCCATATTTGAGGACAGTGGAGGACTAGCAACATGCCTGACCGGCTATGCACAATACACAGCATTCCGCAAATCGTATTTTCTTTCTTTTTGCTTAACGGTGTCACCTGTGTGTGTCCAAGGCGAAGCAACTGGCACCGCTGGAGCGTCCGTCATCACAGCTATCACTGGGCTGTCTGTTTCCATCCCTGAAGGGACGGAGCTGCTGCTGGACAACAGCTGCTCCAGCAGCTGTTGTCCTGTTACTGAGACAGCCGTGGCCGCTTTGGCGGTCGTCACCGCCATGACGTCTGTGGCCGTTGGGGCGGCCGTGGCCACAGAGGCTGCCGCCGCCTCTGAGGTGGCGGTGAGTGACCTTCCCAATCCTTGACAGTAGCTATCGCTCTCAAGGATATCTTATCTCTGAGGTTGGCCCTCAATATTCCTGACAGCCATCGCCATTTATCAAGGACTCTTACCTCTCAGGGAGGCCAAATTCCTCAGGTGGCCATCACAAAGCTCAGGACTTTTAAATATCTCAGGGTACCTTGCTCATCCATTAGGGGCCGCTCTCAACCTGAGAAGGATCCCAGTATAATCCTCTCTGACTCTCACGAGATCTTTTTCATCCCTCAGGGCCAACTTCTGCCTTTTAGGGGCCCATCACAGTCCTAAATAATCCCGTCTAGCTCTCATATCTGGGGAAATTCAGATCTGGGATGGGTCTTCACTGCTCCTCTTCAGCTCAATGGGATCCCGTTCATCCCTCAGGGGCCATTCCAAACACAAAGAGCATCCCAGCCCTCTGTGGCCCTCAGGCGCAATGCTTATTCCTCGGCTTTTAGCGGCCCATTCCAGCTGATAATTCCAGCTTAACCCTGTCATTTTTTTTGCACTCAATTCCAGCATTTGTGCGCCATTGACACATTATGTTCATTTAAATTGTATATTAGATGTTTCACATTAGCGAATTATTGTCTAATGGTCTTAAATAAACCGATATAACATCAGCTGCCTTCTGATGCCATACTCGACCTTTTTTCTTCTTCTTTTTAAATATCTGATCATGTCATTTTTCACATTTTGACATGAATCTTTTAGGCATTATTGAGCTTCTGGCATGGCTCGATACCCGTCAAGTGTATCGAGCCATGCCAGACATCGGGACCTTTTGAGACTGCTTTTTCCAGCTGGCATGGGCATTACTGCCAGCTCTCGGGTGGGCCCTCTTTTGTCTTCACGGCCCTTGCCAGCCCTCAGGGTAGACGTCTTCAGGTCTGAAGGGCCATTCTCCACACAAGCTGTTCGATGCGCTAAAATGTTTCCTTGGTTATATATCTGCACCTCAGGGCGGTCGCCTGAAAGGCTTTATTGGATCCACCAGGGGTGGGTTCTGTTCCACTCCTTGGCAACGCCACTGCTGTTAACAGTCCGGGATCCTCCTTGGCTTGGAGGACCATTACTTAGCACCGGGAACCCTCCGCTTTGGCCCGGATTGTCTCCGTAGTTCGGAGGCCTTTTTATCGGCCTGAGGCTCGCTGTCAGCTCTGAGCTCCTCTCCATCAGCGTGTGTCAAGGCCGACACAGTGGCCCTGCATGTCGGGCCCGGGTTATCGGCCTGAGGCTCGCTGTCAGCTCTGAGCCCCTCTCCATCAGCGTGTCAAGGCCGACACAGTGGCCCTGCATGTCGGGCCCGGGTTATCGGCCTGAGGCTGGCTGTCAGCTCCGAGCCCCTCTCCATCAGCGTGTGTCAAAGTCGACACAGTGGCCCTGCGTGTCGGGCCCGGGTTATCGGCCTGAGGCTCGCTGTCAGCTCCGAGCCCCTCTCCATGAGCGTGTGGCAAAGCCGACACAGTGGCCCTGCATGTCGGGCCCGGGTTATCGGCCTGAGGCTCGCTGTCAGCTCTGAGCCCCTCTCCATCAGCTGTGTCAAAGCCGACACAGTGGCCTGCATGTCGGGCCCGGGTTATCGGCCTGAGGCTCGCTGTCAGCTCTGAGCCCTCTCCATCAGCGTGTCAAAGCCGACACAGTGGCCCTGCATGTCGGGCCCGGGTTATCGGCCTGAGGCTGGCTGTCAGCTCTGAGCCCTCTCCATCAGCGTGTGTCAAAGCCGACACAGTGGCCCTGCATGTCGGGCCCGGGTTATCGGCCTGAGGCTGGCTGTCAGCTCCGAGCCCTCTCCATCAGCTGTGTCAAAGCCGACACAGTGGCCCTGCATGTCGGGCCCGGGTTATCGGCCTGAGGCTCGCTGTCAGCTCCGAGCCCCTCTCCATCAGCGTATGTCAAAGCCGACACAGTGGCCCTGCGTGTCGGGCCCGGGTTATCGGCCTGAGGCTGGCTGTCAGCTCCGAGCCCTCTCCATCAGCGTGTCAAGGCCGACACAGTGGCCCTGCATGTCGGGCCCGGGTTATCGGCCTGAGGCTGGCTGTCAGCTCCGAGCCCCTCTCCATCAGCTGTGTCAAAGCCGACACAGTGGCCCTGCATGTCGGGCCCGGGTTATCGGCCTGAGGCTGGCTGTCAGCTCCGAGCCCTCTCCATCAGCGTGTCAAAGCCGACACAGTGGCCCTGCATGTCGGGCCCGGGTTATCGGCCTGAGGATGGCTGTCAGCTCCGAGCCCCTCTCCATCAGCGTGTCAAAGCCGACACAGTGGCCCTGCATGTCGGGCCCCGGTTCCGTCCGTCGGCTCGGCACCCTACCTATCGGCCTGAGGCTCGCTGTCAGCTCCGAGCCCCTCTCCATCAGCGTGTCAAGGCCGACACAGTGGCCCTGCATGTCGGGCCCGGGTTATCGGCCTGAGGCTCGCTGTCAGCTCCGAGCCCCTCTCCATCAGCGTGTGTCAAGGCCGACACAGTGGCCCTGCATGTCGGGCCCGGGTTATCGGCCTGAGGCTGGCTGTCAGCTCCGAGCCCCTCTCCATCAGCGTGTCAAGCCGACACAGTGGCCCTGCGTGTCGGGCCCGGGTTATCGGCCTGAGGCTCGCTGTCAGCTCCGAGCCCCTCTCCATCAGCGTGTCAAAGCCGACACAGTGGCCCTGCGTGTCGGGCCCGGGTTATCGGCCTGAGGCTGGCTGTCAGCTCCGAGCCCCTCTCCATCAGCGTGTGTCAAAGCCGACACAGTGGCCCTGCGTGTCGGGCCCCGGGTTCCGTCCGTTGGCTCAGGCACCCTACCCATTTCATGGCTCAGGATACTCTCAGTCCGGCCGAGTCCCCTCTTCAAAAGCTTTGGCCTCCTCTATCACGCAAGGTGCCTCCTCTGTGGTTTCGGCCCCATCGGCCCCCCAGGAGCCCTTCATGCTGGCTCTGGGCCTTCTTCGAGGCCCTGGGTCTTCCGCGGCCCCTCTCTGTAAGCGCGGGGACTTCCTTAGCCATCCAGGGCCTCCTCTGTCAGGCCGGAGGCCCTCTTTCAGCAGATTGGACCCCTCCATCAGGCCAGGGGCCCTTGTATGGTTTGAGCCCCGTCCATCGGGCCAAGGGCTCTTTCTGACGGCCCGAGGTCCTTTCCGGCAACTAGGATCCCTCAGTCTTCTCAGTGATCCTCTTTGCCTTCCCAGGGCCTTTTCCGGAAAGCCGGAGGCCCCTTTTCAAACGCTGGCCCTGTCCATCAGGTCAGGGTCCCTTTCTTTGGCCTGGGCCTCGCCGACAGCTCAGAGGCCCTCCATATTGGCTCGAGATCTTCTCCGTCAAGTCCGGGGGCCCTTCCAACTATTCGTCGTCCCCGCCGTCGATCTAGAATTCCTTCACGGTAGCCTAGCCAATGGCCCTCAACATCCTCCTCCTGAGGGCACTCTGTTGACTTTGGGGCCGCCTTCATCGGTCCAGGACCCTTTTCGTCAACCCGGTCCCCTCTTCGCCAGTTCAGGGGCCCTACACGTCGGCCCAGGTATCTGGCCAGGCGGCCGCCTGGAGGGACCCCTGCGACCCTCCAGGGGCGAATGCCCCCTTCGCCTCCTGGCTACGCCACTGGCTCTACCTATCCCAGATGGCGATAAATGCCCAGCTGCACCATCCGTACAGGACGCCGTCCTACTACGGGGAAATTCACCTTCGTTGGCCTTCGTCTCATGACTTATTGATGGAAGTAATCCAGACTCAGCACGCTTATAACATTAATCCTGGGCCAGTCTCTCCTGAGTGGGCATTGAAGCAGCCATTGCTTCACTTCACCGGTCTGGTCACTTTTACTAACTCTCTGTGCCGCTTCAGCTCAAATCAGGTGGTGTTCCCAGTTGTCCAATTTGTCAAGTTTAATATACGGCTTAAAAGATGAGAGTTTATTATCAAACAAAGCGTCACTCTACCAATAAATATTCATTCTCAATGAGCAGCAATGTATTCATTCCATGTCACCGCTGCGAATCATTAACCATTAACCATTACTCATTGGTGGACTCCCACTGTGGGGCCCATCAGCACTGAGTCGTCTTCCACGAACGACCGCGAACAGTTTCCACCCTTGTGGGCCTACAGAAGCTAGCGATGGTGCGACGCTAATGGGGAGGTGGGGGGGGGGTGACGACGCAAGAAGGACGCTGTTGACTACCAAACCCTGGTCAATTGTGACAATCAGACCGCGACATCATTTGTGCTCGCCAAATCAGCACTTCACCAGTTCGCACCTCTTCACACGTCGACCGAGATGCACCAGCGAAGATCACTCCATGCGCTCCAAACAGCGCTGATGGAAACACACTATCACAGTGATATCGGGCCACCGGAGATAGACACACATCTACGACCCCACGCGGGACTAGCACTCTCCTCCGTGGCCCGAGAGGCGAGGTGCCGCGAGTCGTCCGGAAGATACAGGATACAAGTCGGCCAGCGTGCACGAGCAGCACCGTCGGAGGCGGCGCCGCCCGCTCAGAAGCCGGTGTTGAGCTGCTGCTCGTACCGGCCCGACAGATAGGTGGCGGCGTCGGTCATCTGCGCCAGACACTTGGCCAGCCCGCTCAGGTGCGACGAGAACTCGGCGTGCATGTGCTGGCAGCGGTCGTCGGCCGCCTCGGCGTCAGCCTCGTCCAGGCCCGAGTCGACGCCGCCGGCCGAGCTGGCCTCCGAGGCGAGCGAGTTGAGCGACTGGCTGCTGAGTGTCGACTCGCTGCGGCCGAGGCCCTGGCTCAGGTCGGCCGGTGTCGTGTCCACAGCTCCACGGCGCACCTGTGCCCGCACGGACTTCACCAGTCGGTACACGTCGTACGCCTCGGACGACTGCAGCAGCGACGGCACGTGCTGCTTCGACTTGCCCGACTCGTCCGACACGCTCATGTCCATCAGCCTGCGGGCGAGGAGAAGCCGCTCAGACACGACCACCGTGACCCGTCACGGCTCAGGCTGGGTCAAACTGGGGGCAAGGGGAGGGGATCTGCGCCAGTCTCGCCAGTCTGCGGAACAAGGGCGGGTGTGGTCAACAGTGGCGAAGCACAGGGGGATGGGCCAGATGGTCATCAGCCTGGGAGACGGGGGTGGAGTCATATTTGCCCATAGGCATGGAAGAAAGCACGAATAGGTAAAACATGGTCACCGGCCTCCTGCTGGTTACTGGCTTACATCAGTTACTGACCGAGTGTCAGCCGGTCATCCGCCTGGGAGACATAATTGTGGGGGGGGTCATAATTGGCCAAAGGCCTGGAGGGAGCAGGGATAGGTGAGACATGGTCATCAGCCTCCTGGGGGTTGCTTTCTTACAGCAGTTACTGTAAGAAACAGTACTTACAGTTACAGCAGTTACTGTGCTGTTACAGACCAAGTATCGCTGGCAGACATCGACAAGGTTTCAACCGATTCATAGGCTTCATTTGGCGATAAGCGGTGTTTCCAAGAACCAGATAGTGAGTCACGTGGCGACAATGTCGCAATCAAGGCAACAGCAAGCTCGGCAGGTGCCGAAGCTGCGCAATGGTTGAGAAGTGCAATCCCAGGCAGGAGCAAGCCGAACAAGGGGACGCATTGTGCACATATGTAATAACCGTTGCACAAACTTGGCGACATTTTTTTCAGATGCCGTCTTTGGTGAACGGGTTCTTACCACACAAAGCCGCACTGGGATGAGCCCAATCTTTGAGCGAGGCCGCTTACTGTCGACGAGCGCAACAACGCGTGTAGTTACCACACCGACCGTGGATTTGGTAGATGTTGTAAGACCACCTCCCATCCCCTAGTGGGAACAACCGAGACGTACGACGACATCTTGTCGCGTCTGAAGTTCCTGATCTGAAGGCATCAAGGCGAGACAATCTTGCTTTCGTCGTTTTTCGTGTCGTTGCAAAACAAAGTTTCGTTTCAGAGTGTGCGTTTTGTCCGCCCCGGATGTTACATCGCGTGACAAGCGGTGTGGACTGGCCAGCTGTCGCCGGAGGTGTGTCACCCGTCTGGTGGTTAGCCGACCGATGAGGGCCCGGCTAAGAGGTACGTCGGACGATGCCATACCGGGTCCGCTCCCGAGGTGGAGAGCTGGACTGCACGACGGTACCACGCCCGGCACTTGGCCCGCGTGCGACAACGAACAGAATCAGCTGTCGGTCTCCGGTATCGGTGCCAGGGTGGCTATGACTAACGGAACCAGAACAGGGTGGCTATGACTAACGAAACTAGAACAGGGTGGATATGGCTAACGGAATCAGAACAAGGTGGTCATGACTAACGGAACCAGGACAGGGTGGCTATGACTAACGGAACCAAAACAGGTGGTCCAGTAATTTGACAAACACGAGCAACAGCCCAACAGGATTCCTCCGTAACGACACCTTCCGGATTTGCGAGCAAAGGGCTCGACTAAGTTATGATAATGTTCACTAGTGATTGCATGAACTGAATAATACTAACTTTACTACTCTTCTCAAAGGATTTCTGGGACAACCTTGATGCTAATTATGCGGTTACAGGATCCGTTGAACAAAGGACAAAAAAGTGGGGAATGGTGCGAGTATACATTGCGCCACCCTAACCTTCTTCACTCGTCGGAATCTCATGTACTAACGTCATATACGTTTGGAAAGTATGGATTATGCCACCCCAACCTTCTTCACTCACCGGAAACTCGCGTACTAAGGTGACATGCGTGTGGAAAGTAAGCATTGTTCTACCCCAACCTTCTTCACTCACCGGAATCTTACATACTAAGGTCACATGGGTACAGAAAGGTATATCTGCCTACATATTAGGAGACAGGGGCACCCATAAAATGATAAAAGACGTGTACCGAGTTCAAAGGATTGGAACTGTATATCACTGTTTGAAAACAGTCGGGAAAGTTTTCGCATAGTCGGTAGGCATGTAGCATCATTGCATAGCGACTTAGTTTACCAAAGTTGCGAACGACACCGGCCGTACCGTCCTGCCCACCGTGGTCCCTGGACCGTGGTCCCTGGACTGTGGTCCCTGTACCGTCGTCCCTGGACTGTGGTCCCTGTATCGTGGTCCCTGTACCGTGGTCCCTGTACCGTGGTCCCTGGACCGTGGTCCCTGTACCGTGGTCCCTGGACCACGGCGTCAACAAGAGCACGCCGATAAGCTGGATGTTGCGAATGCTGCAACAACGTGCAGCGACGTATTCAGAACTCAGGGAGGGACAAGGCTGTGTGAATCAGGCACATTGACACATGCATATCTGGTCACGACAAACATGACTCGTGCCAGGATGTTGACGACAGACATGACTCGTGCTGGGACGATGACGACAGACATGACTCGTGCTGGGACGATGACGACAAAGATGACTCGTGCTGGGACGGTGACGACAAACACCGCCACGAGTGCGCATCAGCCGCTGCACGTCTGGCTGACTCTGGCCGCTGCCTTGTTGGTTGGTTATTTGGGCTTAAGGGCGCATCGACTGCGTTGGTCATACAGCGCCCAGCCGCTGCCTTGTGGGTGGGGGTGGGGGTGGGGGTGGGGGTGGGGGTGGGGTGGGGGTGCGGATCGCCGATCGCCCATCAGGTGCGGATGCAGACGTTTGTCTGTGGCATGGCCTGGGCCGGTCGACGATGACGCGCCACACCGTCCTCTGGCAGGGCGCCACCAGTCGGAAGGCCACGCTGCTCTTGGCACGCGCTGACCGGCTGACACGGCTGACACGACCTCCGGGACCGACCCCTCCCCTCGGCCACGCACCGGCCACGCGCCCGGCTCGTGCTCGGTGGTTCGTTCTCGACGATCGATACTGCGCCGGCGACGGCCCCGTCGTCGTCGACGGGCCGGCAGGGCAGAGGCGGAACGCCAACAAAGGACCGACGATAACCGGCTACAGTACAATCAATGTACACCTTCTGAGAAATCAGCCGACTCGTCCTTGGAAGAAATATAATGTGCTTTACCCGTAATAACTTTACCCGGATCCTGCCTCCCAACAGGATATCTCAAATATCAGCAAGAGTCGGCCCCGACATGATACGCTGCCGTCAAGCGTGGTGCGACCTGTACCACATCTGGAAAATGACGTCAGTGACGAATAGTTGTTGCAGAACGGGCATTCAGACTAGAAAAGCGGCCCAACACTCTCCTGCGAACCGAAATGCTACGTAACTGGAACACGGGCAACCTGGCAAAATTTAATCTCGCCGCACTCACCAGGTGCGATGAGCGACATTAAGGAACACTCGTGGTGCACACGTCATGACAGAATCGCAAAGTCGACAACAGCACCGCATCGGTCGGCAACAGACCGACAACAGCCACCGGCGCCGCGCCTGTCGAGTGATTCCGCCTACTGTGGCAGCGGGTAGCACTGGGCTCGTTGAGCGTTGGTGTTGTATTCGCTGCTGTTGGCCGACCGACCAGTGGACATCGGCCATTTGTAGCCACCACGACACACACGGGCCGAGAAGTGTGCAGCCTATTGGTGGGCCATAATGCATGAAGGCAATGAGTGCCGACAATTTGGTTGGTGGGACTCACTCCATGGGGTCCCCTGTAAAGTGAGCAAGCGATTGGTGGAGGCAAGGCAAGGATGGTGGCGCCCAGTCCCCACCAGAAGCATAGGAACCCCCACCACTGCTGCAACTTACAAACCTTATATCCCAGATGCACATTGCCATTTCCAATCGTTTGCCTGATTCCAAGCACTTCACCGACGGCGCAATGTCACCAAGAAACCGGTTTGCTGAGGAGAACGGCGTGCTCAAAACAAGCCTAGTGGTACCAAGTGGAAGCCACTTTTTGCAAGGCAAGAGTGGTGGGTGAAAGGCCGGCGCGTTGTTGCAGGCTACGTTCGGGGTACGATCGGTCAACGCGTATCAAGGCGGACAGGAAGTCAACAGCTGATAAAAGTCCGCCTGATCGAAGATTGTGCCAGCAGTGCACACGTTCGGGAACTGCGGGGTCGGAGATTGTGACACCGGTGTACGGCCGGGTACTGTGGGGTCGGAGATTGTGCCGGCGGTGTACGGCCGGGTGCTATAGTCTGGTTGGCATTTCTCACAGCCTGGCTGACATCTCCTACAGTCTGGTGGGCACCTCCCAGTCTGGTAGGCACCTCCCACAGTCTGGTAGGCACCTCCCACAGTCTGGTGGGCACCTCCCACAGTCTGGTGGGCACCTCCCACAGTCTGGTGGGCACCTCCCACAGTCTGGTGGGCACCTCCCACAGTCCGGTGGGCACCCATGACATTATGACGGGTCACCAGTGCCAGCTCGATGGACGCATTACTCATGTGCTGCGGAACCGGAGAGGACTTCGGCGGATCACCGTATACCCCTCAATGAGAAGCATTAGTCGTGTGACTTCGGCCGACCAGAACAGACTTCAGAAGTGGCCTCAATCCCGCTCACTCAAAGCCTGGCGTCAGTGTCGTTAGTCACAGTTAGTGTTGTTCTGCCACTCCCAGAGGCAACGCCAGCGCGGAGGACCGGCAAGCGTTCCCGAAAACTTCGCAACGACATTCAACATCACGCGTATGATATTGCACTGAAGCACTGAAGCAATCGACCAACAACTCCCCCCCCCCTCCCTCCCTATCCCAAATTCGTGGCGACACACTGGTCACCGTCCGACAGTCGCCACGGCCCATCGGCAGCAGCGGCGAGTACCTGACGGGTCGACACTGCTGCGATCACGCAGCTTCGCAGTAATTCCGTCGCGTCAGAGCCGTGCTGGCGCGGCGGCCGCGAACACGCGCTTCGGCGGCGGACGTGCGTGATCAGATCGATGCCAGCTGGGCCGGCGGCGCCCTGGTCGGGGCCATCGCCACAGGTCCGCCGTCCCTGGTCGGGGCCATCGCCACAGGTCCGCCGTCCCTGGTCGGGGTCATCGCCACAGGTCCGCCGTCCCTTGTCGGAGTCATCGCCACAGGTCCGCGATCGGCCGGGAACACGCGCTTCGGCGGCGGACGTGCGTGATCAGACCGATGCCAGCTGGGCCGGCGGCGCCCTGGTCGCGGTCATCGCCACAGGTCCGCCGTCCCTTGCCGCCCGACTACCGGGATTACCGGCATTCCGCGGGTATTCCGCGGGCACGCCGACACCTCGCACGGGAGCCCTCGGCTGACAACATTCGCTGAGCGAGGGGGATTGCGCCGGAGCATACTGAAGAGGCGCCTTTTCTTCCCAAAGCGGCACCTTTTGTCGAAAGCAAAAAATTATCTGAGCGGACCACATGTACTGTGGTCCATTGGAAAACCCAAACTTATTTTGGTTTTCCAATTGCTTCCATGAATTTAATCCTCTCCCCAATAATCTTAATGATGTTCTGCCCTTGTTTCAGGACATTTTTTGTAAGGAATTGTGGATACAAGTGTTCCAGTCACTCCCATGTGCCGAGGCCGACACGATATCGCTTCACTGATGTGGCGGGGGGGGGGAGGGCACCGAAGGAAAATCACTTTTCGGAGGCCATGGTGGCCCATTTTTAAACCAGGACCCCCGGCGAAAAGGAAAAAAGCAGGCATTGGACCCCCTCCCTAAAGCAGTCTCAGATACAACCGTTCAGCTCAGGCTTGAAAAGAACTTGGTGTGGAAGTGGAGGGGGAGGGACACAGTTCTCTGATTTCCGAGGCCTCGGAATAAAGTACAAGTACAAGGAGCTTTCATCGTGAGAGTCGTTATGCTTTGCGGGCTTTCCCGAGCAAAATAGTATGTGCACTTCTGCATAATAGTCTGCAAAAGTGCCCTTTTGCATTATTTTGTATGTACCAATCAAACAAAAGCCACCGGCGGCCTGCTGAAGGCAGGGGCGAATACTGGGAAGCACTGGGGTATGTGCCCCCTCCCCCACCATAAAAGGCGGCGCCCCTAGGGCAGGCTCAGGGGCACCCCCTCTCCCCGCTCAACGGATTGTTCAGCCAGAGGTGCCCTTCGGAGAGGAATAGGCGTCCCATTGGATAAAGTTAGTTATTAGGGCCTTAGGCCCTATTGGATAAAAACGTCCCTCCAGACAAGTGTTCCTCCCATGACAGTTCCTGGATCCGCCCCTGACTGACGGCACCTGATTTTGATGGAGTTTATTTGGGTAGGGTTTATTTGGGTGGAGTTTATTTTTGGTTAATGGCAACGCCGCAAGTGGCATTGGACAGTCCAAAAGTGAGTGGCGCCAGTCATGTCCATTCTTTGTCCAAACCGCCATCATCAGACGAAATGCATCGCATGTCCTGGGACGAATGGACAGTTCAACGACGACTAGTTCAAACGCTTGCTCTTCGTATTTTTAACACGTTGAAGCATCATGGTACCTTCGAGTTTCGATCATAATTCTGGCATAGGTACGAATCCGTCCATGTATGTAATAGCTGGGTAACTGAAATGAGGACACATGTACCACTAATGTCACTCACCTCCTGCCCCCAAAAGAACACCTGCTCACAACTTCTCCATTGACATGGCGCCTCGAATGGTATTTGGACGCCTCCTCTCCCTTACATGCAATTTCAAAAGCGTCGTTATACCCATGATCGAGCCGATGAAAGATATAGGGGGAAATGCGCAAGATAGAGAGACCATTTACCACGTGCTCGAGTGCACTCGCACAGAGTGACACCGAAAGGTTGTGACACTGTCACTCCAACAGAGTGACACCGCATGCAATGTTCCTCGCTCCTCTCGTCGGCCACCACACAGCGCAGTGTCTCACCTTGAAGGCACCAGGATCGTCTCGTCCATGTTCTGCACGGCCTTGTCGAACTCCTTCATGCCGCAGAGCAGGGAGTTCTGCGAGATGTCCGTCATGTCCATGGTGTCCTCGGAGGGGTTCTGAGGGCGGGCGGTTCTCGTCACCACCCTGCTCACGAGCGCCGCACGCTGGCCGGCTCAGGCATCGGCATGCTATCCGCATTCAAATAACTTGTCCTCGGGCTTTGTTGACGTGACGTATTATACAGTCACATTTGTCGCTCTCAAATATGAGGATTCGCTCTCAAATATTAGGATTTTTGGCGCTTTCTTCGTATGGGGTTCCTGCTTCTCGAAAAAGGTTTTGGGATATCTAGCGTGTGCGTATTGCGACTGTCACTGTGTCATATTGGTACCGCCGCCCAGGCAGCTACCAGCGTGCATTGCGATTGAAGATGGGTGTCTGTGCAACATGCAACGACAAGCTAGGGGACGAGTGGTCTAGGGGTAAGATGCTCGTCTCATAATCGAAAGGTTGTGGGTTCGAGTCTCACCTGTCGCTACCCTTCGCCCGCGACCAATCGGCGTGAGAGATTGGCGACGCTACATGACTCAACGGTCGACGTGTTGCAAAAACCAATAACCAACCAGCAACGACAAGCCAAGGAAGGAGAGAGCTTCGATGTTCACATTCCGGGTCTCACATTGCGCCGACGGTCGGGTCGGACGCACGGCCACCCGCAACCCGCCACCGCCGGTTCTGCCGCACTCGGAACCAGCCCCGCACCTTTGACGAGCCGCCACAGCCAAAGATACCGGCCGATGTCTAAAGGTGAAACGCTAAGGGACGTGCCTGGCATGTAATTCGCCCCCACTGGAGTTGAGGCCGACAGATCCGCTTAATATTGTTCAAGTTGAGCATTACGCTCAAGGGCGCTGCATAGAAGAACACCGACGACCGCGAATATGTCCCAAACTATTCTGCCGTGGCCGAGCCGATGGTGCCAGTTTTTCCTGTGCTGTTCAAGGGTGGAACGTTCTATATATTGGGGAGGGGGCCTCGAGTCCCCCTGATCATTTTCACCCTTCGCACGGCCAATGTGCGTACAGCAGATCAAATAGACCGTGAATTGCTCGAGCCTCGTCGCGCAAACATATCAGAAAATGTCACCGCTGGTATTGCTCTCCACATATCGGAAAGAACAGATCCCGGGTCCGTTTCGGTCGTTGCTACTGCGGAAAAAGTCTGAGAAGGGGGCAATGTTCACCACACTTCGCCATTGCACGTGCTAGCCATTGGGACGTCCACTGATTATGTCAAAGCTTCATCAGCCACTTGCCAGCCACGCAGCCTACCCATCAAAGCACACCACCAACACACATACGAGCCAGAGTTCGATATACAGGATAACACCGACTGACAGATGGGAGGCAACCACGCTCCGGAATAACTTGCACAGATGTTGTTCATGGGTAGGCAGGCACATCTGAACCAACAATGACATGTGAAACGTCCGCTACTAGTGAAAGTAAAGTGCATTGACCTAATTCCTCGGACAATGGAAAATAAATTATAAGCGAAAGAAATTTAATAATCGTATATATTCAAGCACATATTTGTATCAAACCTACCTAGTAGCGTAGAAAATATACCCTTTGATGTGATAAAACAGGTGATATATGCTACATTACTTCGTAATGATGACAAAGGCCTGTGATCGAATGTGTTTGTTTTAGTCTCTTGAACTAATATTGTCACACTAATACTTTAGAAATTAGGTCAATTCGTTTTAAATTCACAAATCTACAGTTGAAATGATAGAGCGGGTGGATTTAAAGCGCGCACGCGCAAGCACACGCACATGCATATAATATATATATATATCAATATCCATATACAAATATAACATGCTGACCCAAGGTCTCCCCCTGTTACAGAACAAGACAGTACTTAGGGTGATATTCGACATGCACCAACAATATGGCCGCCGCCGCTGGACGCCACTGTGTTCACGTACTGCTGTTGTTGTCTTAGTTGAAACAATTCGCCAGCTGATTAACTGACATTAACAATACTGGCGAACGATAATAGTACTGCGAAAGCGAACCGAGGCAACCCGACAAGAATCTTAATCCCATCCGGGGCAACTGGTATAGGCAAATTGCGAGGTAACGGAACCGAGTTGGCAAAAAGCATACCGTCCGAAAGAGCGAAACTTCCTCTATGGTTCCATGTGTTCAGCTCAAATTCGACTGGCGGGGTGGGGTGGGGGGGGGGGGGTGAGCTCAGAGCCGGACCATAGAGGTTATTTGCGCCGCCTTTAAGGCGAGTGGGCTTTGTAAGAAAGTCTAAAGCAAATGTACATTTACGTTACGGGAGTCTTACGTTACAGTATATGTGACGTTAAGGTGCTGAAGGCAGGGGCTGGGCTGGGAACATCTCCAGGATGCTTCGTGTTGTTGTTTTGCTTTCCTCCTCCACAAAATAGATTCGACTGCACGACAGTTCGCCTAATTGGGTTCTGGCCGTCAAGTCGTCGTTGACCGGGTGTTTCTGCACCGCACCGCCGCGCCGCTGACGAAACTGGCGCACAGCTGACGAAATCGACCCGTTCGGCTTACGCCACAGCGTGGGTGGTCGCGCTCCGAGGAACGTCCAATACCAGGCGGATGGTGGAGGGGTAAACAGAGGATTACTGCCAGACTGAGGAAGGTGTGCATTCCCCTCACAGCCGGCTGAACGGCTGTGACAAGGGTGATCTTCAGTTGTTGACCTGGTGGTGAGCTCAGCCAAGTGCATCTTTGGTGGACACATCACGTTGTTGTTTACTGGGTGGTTTACGGGGCACTTTATGCACGATCACGGCCAATGGCGCCGGCCACACCTTCGCCGGTCGGCCGCGGGATTGGAAAATGTTCCGAGTAGTGCAAGTGTTGCACCCGGGAACTTGGTTTCCAGAGCTCAACACCTTACCACTCGGCCATATGGCCCGCCCCGGACATATATTTCTGCGACAGCAAATTACAGGAGAGGCACTATCTCGCACTTCACGAGACATAAACTTTTGTGTTCTGGTAACAATGCATAGCCTTGAGTCAAATGCAATTTTATCACGTTAAATGGGTGAGGCTTTGGCTACTCATTTCCTCCGCCATCCGATCTATGGACCATCGAAATCCAATACTGAAGATAAGATTGGTCAGTTCATGGAGTTACCACCTCCCAATTACCGATTCGGAAAATAAACTTAAATATGAAAAGGGAAGGTTACTCAAGAAGGTCAAGTTTGGCGAAAAATATGCTTTTTGTACATGTCACTAAACTACACATGATGGACATAGTTTACATAGACAAGTTCAGCTATTTCTGGAAGAAATTCCACCAGGTTTACCTCTCTCTAAATAGCGAAGAGCTTCTGCAAACACACATCTTAATCAATACTTCAGTCTGAACATGATTTTGTCGTTTCCGCTATTTGATACCTTAGTCTTTTCCTGAGCTATTGAGGATATTGTTTCTTTTTTTATCGGCTACTGGACTCTTGTTATTATGGTCAACTGTCCCGAACGATCTAAATCACAGTTCAAACCCCACGATAAATGAGCAAGCAACGCACTTGGAACGATCGATCGACATTGGGCGCATGGTCCGATGTGTTTGCATCAGATGCAGGTCCTCTGCGCTACTGTGAAGGTGCGGTTTTCTGCCAGTTTGTGTTGGTATGCGTATTTACAATAAGCAGCACAATTATTCATAAGGGAACCCTGTTGATCAAGGAAAACAATGGCTTTCACCCTCCTGTCAACATATATTCCAGCGATATAGAGAGATGTATGCGCCAGGCCCACTAGCGCAACCAGGGGGGGGGGGCCAAGGGGCCATGGCCCCCCCGAAATTTTTTGGGGCCCGGTCCGAGCCAGGGGCCCGCGAAGCGGGCCCCTGGCTCGGAGTGGGCCACCCTACTCAGAGCCCTGGCTAGGGGCCCGCGAAGCGGATCTGTGGCTCGAATCAGGGGCCCTTTGAACCAACTGAAAATCTGGGGGCCCGTTTTAACCAGGGCCCGCCTCGAACCGGGGCCCATTTTGATTCAGGGGCCCGCATTGAACCAATAGCCCGCTTAGAACCAGGGGCCCGCTTCAACCTGGGGCCCTGTCTTGAACCAGGGGCTCTCTGGAACCAGGGGCCCGCTTCGAACCGGGCCCACTTTGATCCAGGGGCCCGCATTGAACCAATAGCCCGCTTAGAACCAGGGGCCCGCTTTTACCTGGGGCCCGCCTCGTTTTAGTTTTTACAAACATAGGGGCCCGCTCAAAAGTAAGTGCATGTTTTCCGCAGACTTTTTAAAAACATGAGGGGGGCCCGCTTGCGAGGGGGCCCGCTCTCCAACCGTGGCCCCCCCCCGAACTGAAATCCTGGTTGCGCCACTGGCCAGGCCACTAACGAGTTCACAGCTGAGGGAGGATGAAGAGCCGAATGAGGCCCAGCAATATTCAACAAGATCGACCTTCAGTTCAGTTTTATCTTTGTTGGAGTGATAACGCACTCGGGCAGTACCAGTAGTCGGTTTTACAGCGGCAATTTGCTCTCCCGTCTAGTCGCTTTACATCCTTCCAAGTCATTCCTTGCTTCAACTAAACATTCCAGACATGAACTAAAAAAGTACATCTAAGAACATTTATTAGAAACAAGAATTGATTTCACTCAATTTTCTGAACTTTTTCATTGACAAAACTTGTTTCTTGGTGGTGAGAATAAAACTATTTTAGACTGATTGTTTTAGTATAATGTTCCTTAAACCATTTTATATTCCGAAACCTATATCCCAGTACGCGGCAGGCAACAAATCAGTCGGTGCATGAGCGTCCTACTCGTGGGATGTGTTGTGATTATTTATTAGTTGTGCGGCGTGAGCATGTCGGCAGTATCAGGTATGGATTTATAAACTTGGTTGACATCGATTAAGTGTACTTTTGTTATCATTTTCTCTACCGTTGCTCAGGAAGTTGGCTTATAACCGCATCCTTCGCTAATTTAACCACAGCGCCAATTTGTTATCTGGCAGTCATCCGTCCGCTGCCAGATACCGTAGAGCTGAGTGCAGTCTTGACGTAAATTAGAAAGCGTATTGCAATCTGCTGATATTCGTAAGTTTAATTCTACTTATTTCAGCAGCGTCAATAGTAAAACCTATTTCGTTATCAAAACTGATGTGATAATTATATTTGCTGGTCGCTTTTAATTTATGCAGATCACTATGCCGGGTCTTCTCCCTCTATCTCGTTCCTGAGACCACGTGACCTGGGAGCAAAGTTCCGCTGTAAAACCGACTAGTGAGTGCCACAATAAAGGACAAAGGACCAGTGGCGCAGCCAAGGGGGTGTGGGTCCGGGCCCCCCGTTAAAAAAAAACTCGATGATACAAAACACTTTGGGACAATGCTACAACAAATCGCAATAAATGTTGCATCACGAGCTCCGAGTTCTGAAAAAAAAACCACGAGGTACACCATACAATAACGGAACAGCATAGACAGCGGGCAAAGCGCACACTCAGGAAGACTCACGGTCGGCTGCCTTTTCAGCTTCTTACGGTCTCCCGCCTTGCCATTCAGCGCGTACATCTTCTGTATCATATGCTTCATCCGCACCACACCAGTCCAAATTGCCGCGCCACGCCCTCGAGACACAGCACGCGCGCCGACACCAAGCACGGCCACCGACACCGCCCCTCTGCCGGCCGTGCTCGCTGGCAGTCGCTATATGAGGCGTGACGTCATGGGGCGTGGCTTAGTCCGGCTGACGCGCTAGTTTTGAACGCCGCCCGGCTGAGAGCCGACGAAGGGCGGCGGCAGCCGGTAGCCGGCTGGCAGTCGCGTGATCACGGCGTGCCGCCGACCGCCTCGCGACTCCGACCGCCTCGCGACTCCGACCGCCTCACGACTCGAGTGGCTCAGAACTCGGGCTGTCCGGCTCTCGACTCGGCTGCTCGAAGTTCTGCTGCACTGACACCGGCAGCGCTGGGCAGCTCTCGAGCCGCAGCGGCGGTCGGCCAACGGCGGATCCAGCAGCTGACTGGAAATGGGGAGTAATTAAAACATCTCCGATTTAGAAAGACAAAATCGTCAGATTTACAACATTCAGCATAACAGCGAACATTCGTCGGGTCTGCTTAAGACAATGCTTGTCTCATAAAATGTTCCTAGATTTCCAGAAAATGTCTGTAGTGCAGAATTTCGGCACCAGCCAGCTTCATGGGCGGGGGAGGAGACATGGCTCCTTTGTCCCTGGATCCGCCCCTGTGGTCGGCTGATCACACCGACAGCGAGACAGCACAGCACAAGTGCCGGCCGGGCAGACATTGAAGCCCAGTCCGGTCCGACCCAGCCCAGCCCAGCCCAGCCCAGCGACATGGCAGCCCGGTCGGCCGGACCATAACCACGCCGCGGTAATGTTCGAACGCTCATGGATATGTACGTGCATTAGCAGCGCATGAGATGCTCGCGACTACCGCGGCCCAGTTTCGTTTTAACTATACTAGGCTGCATTGCATCGTAATACTACTAATAATGTAGCGGAGGAACATTCACGTTTTGCGGCAAGGGGAGGAGCACCGGACAGTGAGCAGGTCCTCTCCAACAGTGAGCAGGTCCTCTCCAACAGTGAGCAGGTCCTCTCTAACAGTGAGCAGGTCCTCTCCAACATGCTAGCTGAAGAGGGAGTGTGTGATCCCTTGTCATGTTCATGCCCACATCCAGTCAGTGACCTTTCCCATCATAGTCAGTGACCTTTCCCATCACGTCAGCGTTACTGGGGAAGGGGAGGGGGTGAAGCTTGATTGGCTTTGATGGTGGACCCACAACCACCATTGGTTGCCGTCCTCTGCTCCAGTCAAAATTATTTAGTAAGATCTTGCATTGGGTAATGCAACCCCACCACTGTCAGTGTAGATGCTATTTTTGTTCAACGGCAAACATTCGGCCATCTGCTGGACGTTCAGGAATTGCAGCTCAGTCGGTGACGGTACCTACAGTGGAATACCGAGATGGGCGCTCGCAGACGGTGCCTGCTGGGACGCCGCATAGTCAGAGCGTGGTACAGAAGCTCAGTCGGTGACGGTACCTACAGTGGAATACCGAGATGGGCGCTCGCAGGCGGGGCCTGCTGGGACGCCGCATAGTCAGAGCGTGGTACAGAGCGCAAGCTAGATATGGAACCAGGGGATTCGATCTTTGAAACAAATGGGGTGGGGGAGTGCTGATGCACTAGACCCCCCCCCCCCCCACAACCCGAAGTTCATCAGATTTCGCCCATTTTATTGAGATCTCAAAAATTCGGATTTTTTATTTCGCTATGTTTAGGTATTTTTATGTTTATTCAGCATCATCACCAACAGACAAAATCGCACAATAACAGAAGTCACATAAGTAAAGGAGCAGTGTACAGTACATGCAACACAAAGACTCTGAGTCATAGCATGCGGCACACAGTGTGATGCAGTGGGCTCGGGTCCGTCGTCACTGTTACCCTCCACCACCCCACCCCACCCCTCTCCCACACATACCAAAAACACACACCGGCTTAAATAAAATGTTTCAGCATCCTTATGCAGGCTAAATCACACCGGAATTGATGGAGCATCGGAGCACAGAAGACCTGAACAATGACGACGATGGGGGGGGGGACGAGTAGTCCAGGGGTTGCCCGTCTCACAATCGAAAGATTGTGGGTTCGAGTCTTACCTGGCGCTACTCTTCGCCCGCGACCATTCGGCGTGAGAGATTGGCGATGCTACATAACTCAACGGTCGACGTGTCGTAAAACCAATAACCACCACGACGATGGGTGAAAGTATTTCCTTGGTGCCTAGCATTGGGGAGTGGCGAAGCCAAAGTTGTGGTGTGGGCAGTGGCGTAGCCCAGGGGGTAGAAGGAGACAGCCGCCCCCTGGAGGGTAGGAGGGGGTCCTCAATGCGTCTGTGCGGGGACCCGAAAGGGCCCCCAGGGCCGACGTGAAGAGCCCCTGGACCGACAAAAGGGGCCCGGAGCTGACGGAAAAGGTCCCTGACCGATGAAGAGGACCCCGAGTCAACGGAGGGTGCCTTCGGGAAGACGTCGAGGGTCCTTGGCTGGGCTGACGTGAAGGGCTTCTAGATCGACGGAGGGAATCCCGGATCGTTCAGCCTGTTATTGAGGCCCGATTCGGTCTCATGGCCCCGGTGTGCTTTTATGGACTCCGTGGTGTTTTTCTAAAGCTCCCGGTGTGTTTATTTAGAGCTGCAGCGCATGTTTTAGGGACCTGTCGCAACTTGCGAAACTCGGTACACTTTGGAGGACCCGGTGCATTTTCGGCCTCCCGTTGTATTCTTATGGTCCCGCTGTATTTAATTGGGCCTCCCGACGCACATTTGTGGGATCCAGTACGATTTTAGAGGCTCTTGTGTAATTTCTCGGAGTCACGGCACGACTTTTCGGGCCCAGGCGCGTAATTCCGGCAGGATGTGAAGCCAGCTTTCTGGGTTCGACGTAATTTTTGGTGCCTTCTGGCTTTTTAAGTCCGAGTCCCGACGTGATTTGTCGGGCCCCCGGTGCCATATTCTTGTGTCGAGCCACGATTTTTCGAGCTCCAGTATATTTTTGGGCGTATGCGATTTTTAAGGAATCTGGTGGTATGTTTATGGCTCCGGAGCGATTTCCCTGACTCGGACATATATTGTTCGGAATTTCTCCTTATTTTGGAGGACTCCGGCTTTATTTTCCTCGGACCCCAATTCAATATCTGTGGTCATGATGTGCTTGTTGAAGGCCATCGGCGTCACTTTTTTGGAAACGCGAAGGGAATTTTCGATGACCCGACCAGATTTTCTCGGACTACCGACGGGAATTGGGAGTTTTGGGGGATTCCTACGGGATTCATACATTACCGACTGGAAAATGATACATGGGGGCTCGGCGCGAGTTCGTGGGGAGCGTTGCACTTCACTGGGCCCCAGCGCGATTTTGTCGGGCCCCGGCGCAAATTTTCGGCCCGGTGCAAGTTTCTTTTTGGTGCCAGCTGTAATTATGTAGAGCCCCCTACGTGAATTATCCGGGCCCCGACACCAATTTATGGAGCCCAAGAAACACTTTTGGGGACCCGGCGCGATTCTTGGCAGCCCACGCCTTCAGGAGGCGAGGAATATTTTCCTCTTTGGTACACCACTGCGGCTGCTGAACGAGTTCTTCTTCAGCCGATGGCACCCTTCAACCCGTCGCGATTTTCAAGAACCTGGCACACGACGTTTTTGGCCTCCAACGTGATTTTCATGGCCCAGGTGCGAACTTTTTGGCAGCCCCAGCTTGATATTGAGGAACCACGGTTCAACTTTTTGGGAGCCCCAGTACGATTTTCAGGGGCCCGACCCGATCTCTTGGACCCCAGCGTGATTTTTAGGGGCCCAACCTTTTTGGCCCCCATCGTGATTATTAAGGTCCCCGGCACGATTTTTTGGGCATCCAGCATGATATTTAGGAGCGCAGATGCGTACTGATGAGGCCCCCCAGTGTAAATTTTCAAGGTATCCGGTCCAACTTTTTGGGGGCCACAGCGCGATTTTCCGGTGGTTCCTCCCGACCTTTTGGGCCCCAGTGTGATTTTCAGTGTCCTGGCCATTCTTTTTTGGGGGGCCACAGCGTCATTTTCTGGGGCCCCAGCGAGACTTCTTGGGCCCCCAGCGTGATTTCCAAGGGTACGGTCTGACCGTTTGATGCCCCAGCGTGATTTTGGCGGGTTCCGGTGCGACTTTTTCTGTGGCCCAGCAGTATCTTCAGGGGCCCGGTCCCACTTCTTGAAGCCGCCGGCGTCATTTTTACGATCCTCAGAACGATTCCGGGGGCCCCAATGTGATTCTTGGGGACCTCATAACCTCTCTGGGGTTGGGGGCAACTACCCCCAATGCCCCCTTCGGTGTGCCACTGGTACGCTATGCTATATATATATATATATATATATATATATATATATATATATATATATATATATATATATTCTCCCAGTCAGCCAGAACAAACCCGATCCCTGAAATAATAGGGTGAGTGGGCACAACTCGAGGCCATGGATATTTCATGGGATATTAATTATAATGGGATATATGGGAGGTTAATTATATGGGAGGTAATATTCTAGTTATTATCGTGTTCACAACGAATGAATTATTCTGAGGTACAGATGTTTTGGCCATTTCTGATTGAGACCTATCATTGCATACCCAACATCATATAAGCAAATCGGAAAGCAAGTACACAACGTGGATAAAATGAATGCGTACCCGGGAGTATTGGTAGCATGCTTGCTATCAAATGACAGGCCTTGATGAGCTGGATACATCTTTCACAAGCATACATGGAAGATAAGCATCATTTTGCAATGAGAATCATGCCTGAACACGATCCTAATTACACACCGCCCAAAGGATGCGATGGATTTCTGACCGCACCAGTCAGGCACGCCATGAAAGGTGCCGCCAACCCATCGATCACCGGTCCTTGACAAGGCCCAGTCGCACACACTCCAGGGGTGGAAGCAATTACAGAAGGTTACAGAACCAGGCCTGACAAGTCTACGACAGACTATGGACTTGTCGGAAGTGGAATATTTTCCTACAGAAGCTAACAATACCTGTTGGACTGGGAATGCATGCATGCGGTTTAGTAAGTATGTGGCTTTCTGGATAGTGTTCTTAGGAATAGCAATGCACTGATGTGAGGAATATTTGGTACCTGTGTACATCCTGCACCGGCACGCCAGTTGTGCCAGCAATCCCAACACCAAAGCTGGTGTTCTTGTCAACAATGTAAAACCCAGGATATGTACTTGCAGTATGGCATTTGTCATTGGTTGTTAATCTCTAAATCTGGACGGCCACCTTGAACTTGTTTCCTGGATGACGAAGCTTTGCTGTGCCATCCAAGTGCCAGATTCCTCCAGAGGATTTTCGCTCCGGTGGGACTTTTGTATTGGCCAGGAATCGATGCTTTAATAAGTATTAATTAGCAATAATTTCGCTTGCTTTGTTTGCCACCTTCGTCAGCCTCCAACTCACTCAATACGCCACCTTCGGCAGCCTCCACCTCACTTTCCCATCAGTTTTTCGCGACAACGAAACACCACCGACAGCGGCTTTCCCAGCAGGCTATTTCTGTACAGACATGAAAGAGGACGCGCCGTCAGCGTGCTGGTGCCGCCGCCATTTCCCCGCCAACGGCTGCTGACGTCACGCGGTTACGAGCCGGGTTACGGGGTCCGCCCGCTCCGGCAGCGGAGCGTAAACAGGACGCGGCACGCCTGGCGACAGGCTCCGGCGGCCGGCACGGTGCCGGCCACAGCTGACAGCGCACCACTCCACTGGCGACAGGCGCCGGCGGCCGGCACGGTGCCGGCCACAGCTGACAGCGCACCACTCCACTGGCGACAGGCGCCGGCGGCCGGCACGGTGCCGGCCACAGCTGACAGCGCACCACTCCACTGGCGACAGGCGCCGGCGGCCGGCACGGTGCCGGCCACAGCTGACAGCGCACCACTCCACTGGCGACAGGCGCCGGCGGCCGGCACGGTGCCGGCCACAGCTGACAGCGCACCACTCCACTCACTTATCCTTTCAGCTGGTGCGTTCCACGACAGATCGACCAAAAATCCTAATTTTACCAAGGGCGTCGCCACTGGGGGGGCAGGGGGCAGTCGCCCCCTCCGTGAGACTGGGGGCGCCGCCCCCCTGAAATTTCAGGAGGCCCCTATCCGGGAATGCACAGCAAAAAAGTGAGCAAGGAGGCCGACGAGACATGAGAGGAGGCCTCCAAGACGTGAGAGGAGGCCCCTAATTTGAAGAAGGAGTCACCTAGGAGAGGATAGGAGGCCCCCAGGATTACAAAGGAGGCCCCAGTATTGAAAAGGATTCCCACAGGATTGCAAAAGAGGCCTACAGGATCGCAAAGGAGGACTCCAGGATTGCAAAGGAGGCCCCCAGGAATGCAAAGGAGGCCCCCAGGATTGCAAAGGAGGCCCCCAGGATTACAAAGGGAGGCCCCCAGAATTGCAAAGGAGGCCCCCAGGAATGCAAAGGAGGTCCCAGGATTGCAAAAAAGGCCTCCAGGATTACAAAGAAGGCCCCAGGATTGCAAAAGAGGCCCCCAGGATTGAAAAGGAGGACTCCAGTATTACAAAGGAGGCCCCAGGATTGCAAAGGAGGCCCCCAAGATAGCAAAGGAGGCCTCCAGAAATGCAAAGGAGGCCCCAGGAATGCAAAGGAGGCCCCAGGATTGCAAAAAAGGCCTCCAGGATTACAAAGAAGGCCCCAGGATTGCAAAAGAGGCCCCCAGGATTGCAAAGGAGGACTCCAGTATTACAAAGGAGGCCCCAGGATTGCAAAGGAGGCCCCCAAGATAGCAAAGGAGGCCTCCAGAAATGCAAAGGAGGCCCCCAGGAATGCAAAGGAGGCCCCCAAGATCACAAAGGAGGACTTCAGGATTGCAAAGGAGGCCCTCAGGAATGCAAAGGAGGCCCCCAGGATTGCAAAGGAGGCCCCCAGGATTGCAAAGGAGTACTTCAGGATTGCACAGGAGGCCCTCAGGAATGCAAAGGAGGCCCAAGGATTGTAAAGAAGACCCCCAGGATTGCAAAGGAGGCCCCCAGGAATGTAAAGGAGGCCTCCAGGAATGCAAAGTAGGCCCCAGGAATGCAAAGGAGGCCTCCAGGATTACAAAGGAGGCCCCAGGATTGGAAAGGAGGCCCCCAGGAATGCAAAGGAGGCCCCAGGATTGCAAAAAAGGCCTCCAGGATTACAAAGAAGGCCCCAGGATTGCAAAAGAGGCCCCCAGGATTGCAAAGGAGGACTCCAGTATTACAAAGGAGGCCCCAGGATTGCAAAGGAGGCCCCCAAGATAGCAAAGGAGGCCTCCAGAAATGCAAAGGAGGCCCCCAGGAATGCAAAGGAGGCCCCCAAGATCACAAAGGAGGACTTCAGGATTGCAAAGGAGGCCCTCAGGAATGCAAAGGAGGCCCTCAGGATTGCAAAGGAGGCCCCCAGGATTGCAAAGGAGTACTTCAGGATTGCACAGGAGGCCCTCAGGAATGCAAAGGAGGCCCCAAGGATTGTAAAGAAGACCCCCAGGATTGCAAAGGAGGCCCCCAGGAATGTAAAGGAGGCCTCCAGGAATGCAAAGGAGGCCCCAGGAATGCAAAGGAGGCCTCCAGGATTACAAAGGAGGCCCCAGGATTGCAAAGGAGGCCCCCAGGAACGCAAAGGAGGCCTCCAGTATTACAAAGGAGGCCCCCAGGATTGCAAAGGAGGCCCCCAAGATTGCAAAGGAGGCCTCCAGGATTACAAAGGAGGCACTCAGGATTGAAAAGGAGGTCCACAATATTGCAAAGGAGGCCCCCAGGATTGCAAAGGAGGCCCCCAGGATTGCAAAGGAGGACTTCAGGATTGCACAGGAGGCCCCCCAGGAATGAACAGGAAGTCCCCAGGATTGCAAAGGAGGCCTCCAGGATTGCAAAGAAGGCCCCAGGATTGCAAAGGAGGCCCCAGGATTGCAAAGGTGGCCCAATACGGGAAGGGAGACCTCAGAAAATGAGAGGAGGCCCAAAGACGGAATATAAAGCCAGTGGATATGAGATGAGGTTTCGGAGACGAAAAAGCAGTCCCTAAAACGGGTAAGGTTCCACCAAGATAGAAAAGGATGATCCTGAAAAGTGGCAGGAAGCACCTAATTCGGAAGAGGGCGATATAAGATTGGAAATGAGACCCTATGATAAACGAGGAAGCCCCTAAAATATGAGAGAAGGGCAATTAGATAAGAGGGATGGCTCCCAGGCGAGAAAGAAGGCTTCAAGACCGGTAAGAGGGTCCCCAGGAAATGACAAGGTAACTGAGATAGGAAAGGTTGCTTGTAATTTGGGAGAGGAGGTACCAGAGAGAGAACAGGAATCCACCAGGAGATCAGAGGCCACCCTTAAAATGGGCAAAGATATAATCAAAACGCAGAACAGGATGCTCCGAAGACGTGAGAGGAGGCCCCTAATTTGAAAAAGAAAGCCTCTAGAAGAGAAAAGGAGGTCCCTGCCGGACTCGAGAGAAGTCCCTCGAGATCGAGTAGGAGGTTTCCAGGGCCGAATGAAGCCCCGACGACCGGAAGGAATTCCCAGGAAATGAGAGAAGGCACTTAAGATGGGAGTGGCAGGTAGCAGGTATGGAACGAGGCGAGGTTTCCAAATTGAAGATCCCTCAAGACGGGTAAGCTTTGCGAGGACAAAGGAGGCCCACGAGGCGTGGCAGGAGGCCCCTAATTTAGCAGAGGATGCCCCTGGAACATGAGAGGAAGCCCCATGCCACGTTAAAGGGGCCTTAGAATGTGGGAGGACGCCCTCCAAAACGGGAGAAGAGAACCATTGAATATGGAGGAGGGTAGGATGCACGAGAAGACGTCCAAAAGCCGGTAAAAAGGCTCCAGGAAATGAGGCGAGACCCCTAAGACGCGAGAGGAGATCTATAATTTGCAAGAAGCCCCTGAAATTCCAGGAATCGTGCCGGGGTACTTGAAAATCACGATATGGGCCCAAAAAGATCCGGCCGGGGCCCCTGAATATCACGCTGAGCCTAGGGGTACCAAACATTCACGCTCGGACCATGAAAATCACGCTAGGGGTACGATAGGTAGTACCGTTCCCCAACAGTATCATTGGGACACAAATGAAGCCGGGGCAACGAAAAACAATCCGGACATGGATAATCACTCTGGGGCCCCAGCAAGGACACCAAAAGCATCAAAAACGTATTGGACACCCACAAAGTGTCTAGGTCGCTAAAACTCGAGCTAGGGATCCAAGCAAATGACGTCGGGACATAAAGGATTACATTGGACTAGAAAAAGTCGCGTCGCAGCCCTTGAAAATCTCACTGGACCACAAAAAGGTCGCGCCTGGACCCAAAATGTTACAGCTGCCCCAAAAAATCAATTATCAACCGGAATGTCACTCTGCTCCACAAAAAAAATCTGGTCAAAGTCCCTCCAAAACCCGTTGGGCACTGGAAAAAAACGTGTCAGGGCACCGAAAAAAATCGCACCTGGAAACCGAAGAATCGTACCAGGACCGAAAAATATCGCATAAGGACCTTTAAGAAAATAGAACTCGATGTCCAAAAGTTCACACCGAGTCTCGATAGAATCGACCCCAGCACCGGCAAATTAAGAACAGGTCCGGAAAAAATTGCCCGGAGGGCATTTATACTCCGAAAGGTGCCATCGGCTGAAAAAAAAGTCCTTTGGTGGCCGCAGTAACATATCAAAAGGGCAAATGCCCCCTCCCTCCTAAGAGGGGTATGCTCCCAAGAATCGAGCCGAGGCCCCCAAAAGTCGCGCTGGGGCCACACAAATTCGCGTCGGTCCACCAGAATTCGCATAGAGACTCCTAGTAAATACGCCGGGCCCCAGAAAACTCGCTCCGAGGCACAAAAATCTGCAACAGGAACCGCCGAGATCGCGCTGGGGTCACAGCTAGGTACAACGCGCCCCGCAAACTCGAACCGGTCCCACCAAATTTCGCGCTCGGACCCACAATTCCCATCGGTAGTACAAAAATTTGGTCTGGGCATAAAAAATTAACGTCGGGGCTGCCAACAATTGGCGTCTAGGGCCCCATATAGGCACCGTGTGACCCCCAAAGTCGCATCGGTATCCGAAAAATAAAGCCGGAGCCCTCCAAAATAATGAGGGATTCCAAAAAAGCCCAGGTCAGGACAATGGTTCTGGAGCACCGAACATGTCATCAGATGCCTTGACAAATCGCGTACGGCATCGAAAAACATACCGGAGCTCGAAGAAAATCGAGGTGAGATACAAAAACATGGCGCCAGGGACTCGAAAAAATCAGGCCGGGATTTGGAATTTAAAGAAAATTCAGAAGAGATCCATAAAATCGCGTTGAGCCCAGATAACTGGCGTTGGGTCCCGGAACCACGCGCCTGGACGCGATAAGTCGCGATAGAACCCAGAAAAAGCCCCGAAATCGTACCGGGACACCACAAATGTGCGTCAGAAGCCCCAAATGAACACAGCGGGACCCTAAGAGCACAACGAGGACCGAGAATGCGACTGGCCCTCCAAAGCGCAGTCTCGCAAAAAGCGACAGGACCCGAAAACATGTGTTGTAACCATAACTATATATACCGGGAACTCTAAAAAAACATCATTTAAAAAAAAACACCGGAAGCTCTCAAGGCATACAGGGACCATATGACTGCACAAGGGCCTGAAAAGAGGCTGGGGCCGCAAAAAGCAACATGGTCCGAAACGAACAAAAATGCCGGGCACTAAGTAAACACATCGAGATCTTTGAAAGCGTCCCGACAACTAAAAAAGTCTTCGGTGCACAAAAAGCAACAAACTCTAATACGAGCAGTAGTTTCGAAAATGCGTTGGATCTCTAACAAAAATGGATTGGAGCCCTAAGACACATCCGTAGACGAAGAAATACGAAACGGGTTCAAAGAAGTACACTCAGGCTGGGCCTCGGTTCGGTAGCCAACCTGGAAGCATGTTTAATCAAAGATATGAGGTGAATCAAAGCTCAGCGGGTATCCGCATTTCTTTACCATAAAATATGGGAAGTATGGAACTAAGGATCGAATTTAAGTCATCGAATTTTCGCAGCGAACGACCATACGAAGCATTTTATCACGTCAGATATGGCACAAGTCTATTATGTGGCAATAATTAGCAAAGCGAAGGAGGCCCAGCAGAATCCGTAGCATCGCACGAAGTGTGGCGAATGCGCCGAATGCGCAAGATGGGTGTGCACGTGCAATAACGTTGGAGTCGTGGCGACCGGGCACTATGAACCGGAATGTCTGAAATTGGGAAATTTTATATTTTAAAGTGATTTGCGTAGGTGTAATTTCAGCAGTACGAGGTGACTTGTCAAGGGATACCAAAATAATACATTCGAACAGGGTGGGGGAGCTAAGGTTGAAATCAGACGAATCAGAAACGATAGTGATAGATTAGGCCCCTCCACAGGATAATCCAGTCGATCACTAATTATTGTATTTAAAATGGTCCCCTTTGACAAAATAGTGGTCTAAATCGGAAAACTTACGTCCATGGAGCAAGGTCAACATTTCGGGGGAAACTTCCCCCTCACAAACATACAAAACAACACCGGTGCCCCATATTAAATGGGAGCAACGATGTTTTAAAACGTATTTCTTCCTACAAAGTTGTCTTCTGTGATTACAGCCTGCATGATTAAAGCTTCCCAGCTTCAGTACCTTCTCAACGACACAATTTACAAAACGGTACAGCACAGCGATAACCATGGGCGTGAAGGCGTGGAATTAGAAGGTTTTGCATTATTTATGCATTATCATTGTTACATTGTTGCATTGCCATTGATGCATTGTTGTTCAATGCTTGTTCTTGCCGTGAATTTATTCGCGGAGGATTTATTATCTTAGCTTCTGTGCCAAGTGCCTTGCAGCCAGCACCAAATGTTATAAGAAAAGAAGAAATAAATCCCTAAGATGACGATCAGAAAACCAATTCAATTCACTTCTCGTTGTCGCATCCGCGAAATTGTCGTTCGAGGACTGAGAAATGATCGTTTAAGCTTGTTTATGAGATCAAGCTGGTGGGAATTACTAACAGTAGTGATGAACCTAGCTATATTCAGTTAATCTTGGTGGACATAGAAGTGGGTTGATCAATGGGATATCTTTCAGATATGCTCAGCACGAGCCCCACCAGCTCGCTACAATCTAGAGGCCAGTGGGAAGATTCTTCTCGTCGATAAAGCATAAAGATATTGGTTTGTTTTGGCACTGACGTATTTATCCACATTTGCTTATTTATACCCTGGTATGGCTTAGTTCTCAGCGAAAAAAATGATTCTTGCTATTGCGTTTTGCGTAAATGATGCACCATGCCAAGAACAAACAAGACATCAATATGAAATCATGTTCCCATTCGGGAACCATGCTAAGAGATTAAAAAGCAATAGGAGGCCCTAACACAGGACCTACTGGAACAGTGTAATTTGCCAAATATTTCCCAGAATAGAACAGGTGCCAAGGAAAAAAGCAGTGCTAAAGAAATGTCTTGGACGTTACTTTATGGAATTATACAAATCAAACGAAAACTGAAGACAGAATCTAGTTCATATAATTCATAAAGATAACTTAAAAAAGTCTACCTTGCCATAGAGGATGTCATTGTTGATGATATATGGCAACACAGAAAGGTATGATGTGCCTGAATGAATGTGTTTTTTTTCTTCTTTTTTGTGATGGATTATTTTGTTAGGTTCGTATTCACCCATGCATATTCTGTTTAATATTTTTTTTTTTTAAACAGTGGAGGCCCCCTTTTGGGGAACAGGAGGCCCCCTATGAACATTGCCCCCCTGGAAGAATTTCGTGGCGACGCCACTTTTTTTGCCTTAATATACTTCACAAAGTTCAAGGTCACCCATTACCTATGGGTTGGCAATTGGAGTTTATGAGCACATCGACTGCTTGGTTATTGGGTTTACGACACGTCGACCGTTGAGTCATGTAGCGTCGCCAATCTCTCACGCCGATTGGTCGCGGGCGGAAGGAGCAGCGACAGGTGAGACTCGAAGCCACAGCCTTTCGATTGTGAGACGAGCAGCACATCGTCTGCAACGATCATACAGCGCCCATAACATCGTCAGTCAAGCAATGGCATATGCACGAAGATCAGTCGACGAGGAAACTGCATGTGAAGTGGTCGATGTACGTGTGACAACATGCCGTGCTACGATCATCACTTTGTCAGGTGTAAAAGCGAGTTAACGAGAAGCATAAATCACAGAAAACTTGATTTCTGTTGAATACAACGAAGAATGGCTCTTAGATGCTCCTGGGTTTAGACATTGCCTGTAAAGCAAATATACGACCTTCAATATACCAGGAGGTGCTGAGTTGACATTAAAAGTAACGATAAAGATTATACTTTATTACTCAACGTTTCGGCCAGGGGCCATCGTGAGTAATAAAGTATAATCTTTATCGTTACGATGTCAGGTCAGCACCTCTATATTGAAGGTCGTGTATTTCTTTACGCAAAGCGATTTCTGGTAGGAAGCGGAAGAGAGCTGTCCCAATTGAGCAATTGATAACTCGTCCCTAATACTTCCCTAAGGGAGAGAGAGGTACGTCCAAAGTGACGCCTTCACTCATAGGTAACTCGGCTGCAAGCAATCAGTACGTGCTGCACTGACGGTGTAGCATGGCACCTTGGACACACCGGACCATGGTTGTAGCCACGGTTTCGAAGTGGAGGGGACAAACCAAAGACGCGGTATGTTTGGACTAGAGATAGAGGTAGGAACCCCCAAACAAAACCATTGGATTTCAGTCACTTCTTTTTCAATGTCTGGTTTTGAGGTGCTCCATTGCTAAAAATGATATTTTGCGGACAAAATAGGTAAATTTGCAGTAAAAGGGAGTTAAAAAAATATTCAGAATACCATGTTTATGAAGGTGACTTACATGATAGGACCACTTCTTTTCTGTGCAATTGAAAAAAAGAAAAACTTTTGAAAACCTTAAAAATATCGAACTTAAAAAACTTAAACCAACAGCCTAACCGAACCTAACCCATTTGTTTGCTTTATGGAGGCAAATGCGTGTAAAAAACTTTTCTTATTACACCTTAAACCACAATAATACCGAAAAGTTTCCAAGAAATTTCACGACTTTTAAAAAAATATTTTTCTTCAAAATTAGCCTAGGTTAGGTTAGGTTAGGTGAGGCTGGATTAAGAGTTTCTTTCTTAATTTTGAAAATTTTTCAGAAAATATATTTACTTGACATTTTTAAATTTTATTCTTTGGATTATTTTCTCCAAAGAAGGTAGGTTAGGCTAGGATTGGGATTGGAATTATGATGCATTGTAATTTTATTTTATTTTTACATTTATTTTGTAGAATGTTACCTAACTCAAAGCCCCTTTTTTGGTATTAATTTGCTCATAACCTGTAAATAAGCATTTGCACATAAAACAAGTGGTCCCATCATCTTAGTCGCCTTCATAAACATTGTATTTAAAAAAAATATCCTACTGCAAATTTACCACAAAATGTTCCGCCAAAATTAAGCAAGTTCCACTTCTTATCACTGCCTATGAACTTTTATCAGCATTATGTCGTATGTGCT